>VCRD01002985.1:0-11199 GCA_006783055.1 Trinorchestia longiramus | reverse complement strand
TCTCCTGTACACATAATGTATCTCCTGTACACATAATGTATCTCCTGTACACATAATGTATCTCCTGTACACATAATGTATCTCCTGTACACATAATGTATCTCCTGTAGGTACGAAAACTAAGAAAAAAGGTTTTTCTTCCCAAGCAACCAACGAAACACCTAAGAAACAAGGAAACAACTTTTGAAACGTTTTAGAGTTAGAACCAGTGTAGTTGAAAAAAAAATCTTGTCAATTGACGTGGAAAACCGCGAACCGGTGAAAATTACCAGCTGGTTATATTGTTAAAAGGAGGTGGTGACTCGAAGCTTTAGTTTAAATGACTGGTTTTGTGCTTCTTAGATACGAATAGACTCACACGTGAAAATTCACGTGTTTTTTTTACTGAATTGTTTCGTTTGATTTGCCAGTGGACGCGGGCTTTGCGAAGGAGTTTCCACATTGAAGGATGTGCCTTTGGTATCCACAATACAATGCTTACAATACATGTATAGCCTACCGAATTTTCTCCTATCTAAATCCTTAAGAGCGTCACAGAGAGACAGACCAAGCAAGCAACAAACTCTGTAGTATTATTATTATTATATAGTGGAATGGTATTTGAATGGACGTGATCATTGTTACGCTGGTTAGATGCCTTGCATATTAGTGGTGTGGTGGTCACATACACGCAGCAAACTGGACGCCGGCCTTGTAACTCGGACACTTTCAGAACGTTCTTTATTTTTACTGTTTGGTCTACACAGAAACTAAGATTGTGTAGGGAAATTATGATTGCAAGTTAAATAATTTATTACAAAAGTTAATAAACAGGTACAAGTGTGGAATTTACTGTAAAAGGATGATTTGCTGAAGTTTTTTCTTACATTATTTTATGGAATTTTATATGGGTCCCATTAGTTGCACTAAGCGCATAAAAACTGTATTCGATTTTTTGGCTTGTTCGCTGTGGTATAGTCCCTTCAATAGTGGTTGTGTATCTTCCTTTATCTCTGTTTGCTACGCAATATTTTTAATACAGGGTGTCCATAAAAGATGTATCCACTGACCGATGTATGATACCGGAACCATACAGCAGTTTATTCTAATATATTTCTTTAGTATTTATACCTTGAAAAAATGCATTTTAAAGGTATAAAAGCTTAAGAAATATATTAGAATTAAACTGTTGTATGTTTTGGTATCGTATATCGGTCAGTGGATATATCTTTTGTGGACACCCTGTATAACCACATAGAATCCGATAACTCCATCTTTACTGGCAATAGAAGAGGCGTCCTTTGTGAGAGAATGATCAAACCCTTGTCTTGTATTATAGATACTTTCCTCAGGTGTTCTTGATTGTCCACATCTCTTTTTATCCAACACTCTTCCTGTCTTTCTACAGTTTGTTGTACTAGGCATGAATTGACTGGAGGGATTGTGAATCTCATTCATAATTGGTTCTGTAGTTTCGCTGAGTCTGCGTATCCGATTTTGTTTCAATAAATCATGATGTGTAGTAGCTTCTATTTGTCTCTAGGCATTGATTTTTTGCACGAACACGATGCCTGAAACACAAAAGCAATCTAATTAAAAACTTCAATAGCCACTGAATACATTACAACAAATGTACTCGTAATTAAGATATCAATTGCCTTGTTAATTAATCAGTTGAATTATAAAGACTTTATTTATACCTTGTACTTAGTTTGTTTTTTTGATTCACATTATTTCAGCCCGCAAGCAGATACTAACATGAAAGGCCTGTTAAGTTTTCAGATGAAACATTTCTATACAATACTGATGAGATCATAAACATGATTTGCGCTGTATCTTCGCTTTGAATTTTGGTTCTTCAGCGCGTCAGTCATAACCCACGAGCTTTTGTATGAAATACAGAGTAATAATTTCTATGAAATCTATTCTCGAACTTTAACTCCATTTGTGATACTGTCCAGTTATTTGTGATTGACGAATGACGATTGAATGAATGATTGAATCTGACAATCCCTGTATTGAAGTGGCAGTCAGGTTTAGCATCTTTCTCAGAATTGGGAAATAAGCTACGCAATGTTCCATCGCTGAAGCGTTCGTTATGAACGTGCTGGATATCGTATTTACTCGAGTAAGCTTTCGACTTCTGCCTAACTCCATTCAACAATGCAACGTAACTTCTTCCTCACGGAGGAATGTATTGACATTTGTCATGGGGACTACACGGTGTTCAGTTGTGGCCCTGACTATTTATGTACTTTTGAGTTGACCGCATCTTGCATGTTGTGACATTTTTATTAGGTAATTCTTATTGTGACGTTTTCCTTCTTTTTTATTAACATTTTTTCGTTTTTTACTCGAGTTTCTCGAAGGAGACCGGTGTGTGGTGCAAGCGACTTTAAACTAGACTGTCTTACGTACTCTACGTGTTGACTTAATTCTCTATACAGGGTGTCTCAAAAAAATGTACTCACCCTTTAACTGTTGCTAACATGCTGTCTTCTTTGTGTTGCAGGTGTGAGGTTCGAACCTTTGCGAACATGATTCTTTAATCACATTTAATCATGTTCGCAAAGGTTCGAACCTCACACCTGCAACACAAAGAAGACAGCATGTTAGCAACGGTTAAAGGGTGAGTACATTTTTCTGAGACACCCTGTATTTTCTTCTGTTTGAAATGATTTCTGCCGCTGCTAAAAGACCGTCATAAAAAAAACATTTTGAAAAGTGGAAAACATTTCTCGATTTGTGAACACGCGCGTTTTGGGAGCTCATGAGAATAATTATCAGGTTTGTAGTACGGTAAACAAAACTATTTATTTGAAGTTTAGGCATTTGGCCGATATCAGACATAGGTTGGTGCATGTTAAACAAGTAGGAGCCGCTATCATGTGTCGTGTTATCGATCTCCTTCACGAGAGGTAATTCTCAGAACTATACTCCCGTCATTCCTTCTATCTACAGAAGCAGCCGCTCTTCATATTCCGTGTCGCATTAATTATGCTAAACAACTAACCGATTAATGTTATTTTCATTTTCGCGTTCCACTAATGAACGACCAATACAGTAGAGATGCCGCTGGTTTAAATGATTAAAACGAATGTAATGTATATACATATAATAATAATCATACCTCTGGAAAACTTCCTTAAATATATATTTTGTACACTGTGATATACTTACATTGGTGAATACATTGTTCTTATTACTATGATCGCAGGACCACTGATGTCTTACTAAACCTTCCTTTTTTTTGTGCAGCTGTAGTAAACTGTAGTAGAAAACAGTGATAGTGTGCAGTACAACTGCAGCGCGAATGTGAAGTGAAGATCTATGTAATAAATTAGTGAAGAACAAATCTTCAATTATTGTTGCACCGCCGGCAGCTTAGTTAAGTATTGCGTTAGTTTAACTCGTATCAGGGATACCACATTGCCTCACCTTGCTCAACGTTCTGTAGTTTTGTCCAAAATTCAAAAACTACATTTAATCTGAATGCAGTGCTCTATGTGTTTGTGTAGTTGGTAGTAGGCTTGGCGAAACAATTAAGCCGCTGCTCGATTTGACTCAATTACAAGTTCCGGATGACTACCGAAATATGTTCGCAAATATCGTGCAACGTTTTGTGTTTCTATTTTATTTTGTAACTCAAACGTCGTGTAAAGGAGGTATTAATTTCATGCCGTAGAGTCCGAGCTATGTTCTCGCTGTAAATCTATGATTGTTTCTTCATTGAATGGATCCTATTTTTGCTCTGCCGTTGTTCCCTTAAAGCGTATCAACATAGTTTAATTAGGTTATTTTTAAGTTCGTCAATAGTACGTTTGGATTACTTTAATGAAGTGCTGCTCTCAGTGATGCTCCGAACTTTTATGTCACCTGCAATACGTTCTTAATAGTTGCACGTGCCTCGTGCAACACGTGAACTGAAGTCGCACGTGCCTCTTTCAGCGCGTCACTGAAACTTCTACGTGCTCGCAGCAACACGTCGCTGAAACCCCACGTGCTGAAACATCACTTTTCCTGGAACTACTCGTGCCCTGTGCAACACATCACGTGGAACTACTCGTGCGCTGTGCAACACAGCACGTGGAACTACTCGTGCGCTGTGCAACACAGCACGTGGAACTACTCGTGTCCTGTGCAACACGTGACGTGGAATGTGACCCAATGAGCAGCAGTAAGCAGCAAGGTTTGAGCAGCTCCATGGCAAGGGTGTTCAGCATGGGGTCGCTACGGGGTGGTGGTGGTGGTGGATCCCAACTCGGTTCTGGGGGACCAGGGTTTGCTAGGCAAGACTCCTCCAACTCCCCCAGCACTGGCAGAGATAAAGACATCGTCAAGGAAGGATGTCTTAAGAAATACAAGGTGAGTACACGTGTTGCTTTGCTGTGTCTGAATGTACGGTCTTAAGAAATACAAGGTGAGTACACTTGCTATTTTAGTGTATCTGTACAAAAGGTTAGACTCGTCCAGATATTTGTTTAATTTTGTGTGTAGTTGATTGTTGCAGCAGACAGCGATGCTGCCCGCGCCTAGGGAACAATTATGTTTTGTATTAAATGTTCCTCATTGCTGGAGTTTCTCCCGGGATTTCATTTTATGCGTTAATTGCCCTGATCGTGGTTTCATCATGTGCAGTACGGTTTGAGTTTCAAATCCACGAATTTATTCATTTCTATTTGCATGAAAATAGAAATTAATTTTCACAGTTTTGAAATGTCTGTTAAATTTGCTCTTGAAAGTATAGCTGAATTAGACATACATCTACAGAAGTATAGTAGCATTTTATTTAAAGTCATGACGTACCTAAAAATATTGTATTGAAAACTAAAGCTGAGTTTCATCAGTGTGATCTCATCGCTCTACTTTTTTCTACAAGAGACATAAAAAGTAGTCCTGGATTTTACATTAGATTTTTCTCAAACGGCTTACACTTTATTTACTTTTACTTTATTTACTTTTACTGGATTTGCTTTACTTGTATTCGATTTCCTTTACTTCTGATTCGTTTGCTTTTATTTTACTTCGTTTTTTAATGTGTTGTGTATGAACTCATACTCCTACGAGGAAGTGTCCTGCAGGGAGTACACATATATTCTACATCCACGTTAAAGATACGGGCAACTGTTCTTTCTAGTGCTGTGTTTTGCTGCTGTTACACCAGCACTCGACAATTCTTTAATTGGAACGTTGAGCTTCGCAAACACAACGCACAACTTGCAAATATCAATTCTGGTACCTGATTAGGTTAAGGTATATGTTGTATTAGGTTAAATTGTCTTGTGTGATGTATATTTTACTAGTGTACCCACACGTGAAAATTCGTGTTTTTTACTTAATTTTTTCGTTTAATTTGCCAGTGGACGCGGGCTTTGCGAAGGAGTTTCCACATTGAAGGATGTGTCTTTGGTATCCACAATACAATACATGTATACCCTACCGAATTTCCTCCTATCTAAATCCTTAAGAGCGTCACAGAGAGACGGACCAAGCAAGCAAGCAAGCAAGCAAGCAACAAACTGTGTATTATATAGTGGAATTGGTTGTGTCACGTTAGTTCAGGTGATAAAATATTGAGTTGTCTGGTTAGAGGCTACGCAATGTATCGCCGATACAAAATGAAACTTTAGATATTGTTCTTTCGAATGAGATCTATCCCAGCCACATAACACTATAGTATTCATACTACAACCTTTTACAATTGTGTACATATTTTGGGAGACACCTTGTACTTATTCAATAAATCTTGAACGAACGTTGCAGTTTCACACCAGTTGCAAAACTGCCATGTCAGGCCGGAAGTGAATTGACATTTAAGCATCAAAATGACGTGGTCAAGCTTTTTCTAGGCATGTAGCCTAGTATTTGTTTCATTAAAAGGCGTTTAGCATACCAGGTCGCTCTTGCTATAGCCTTCATTCGTTGCTTTCATGCCAGTTTTCTCCGAGTGCTGCAGCTGCGTGCACTGACTGCTTTCTCAAACTTACTAGCGTCATTTTTTAATGAACATTTTTGCGCTTACAGTTTTGTTACGGCAATACTGGATTCTCTGAAGTTTAGTAGAATTTTCTGATGAAGTTTTAGAAATTTCGATTGAGCCTTTATTTTTGTTGAAGTATTGGGAGTTTCCTGGTGCAGGCTTCACTAATAAATGTTAGTGTAATTTGAACATGATAAGCGTTATTCACATCATATGTTTCTACGAGTTGCATTCTACCGGCAACTGACACCATATGATGTAGATGCGCGACGGTACCACAGCGGCGTTAACATCATATGATGTTATAATGTTTATTACTTCAATTAGCGAGTGAATTATTAGTTCAATTAGTTTAGTGTTCAATTATTATCGAGTGAGAGGTAACCGTTAACAGGTTAACTGTAACACAAGCTCTCATCGTCGTGATCAAAGCTCACACACAACCGTTGACTTGATTCTTCTTACTAGTATCCTGATACGCACACTAATCTTGCTGGCACAATTAATAGTACGTCATTTCCCTCAACTTGCTCAGTTACCAACTCACAAAATTAATTATTAACTAATTCACGGTGTACAAAATTATTCGAAGCAATTTCGTCGATGAGGAAGCGACCATCATCGTAGCATCTTTACTTGCGACTTGTATTTTATGGCATTTTTGATAGCTTAACTGCTGGTGCCAAGCAGACCTGTTGCCTCATATCGTATTCTCACTGGTGAACGTAGTCTGAGAGCAGCTCTGTCCTGAGGGCATGAAGCAACCTTGCGATCAACGCTTCTTCTCTCTAATAACAACCATTCATTCTGCACCGTAAAGGACTGACTGACCCCTCGACCAGCTTAGTTAGATCCGTGATGCTCGATCTGCTCCTTGTTTGTTTTCTCAGTGCTAAGTCTTTTGAAAACTTTACTTGCGTTATGTTTAATTCAGTGATGAATCTTTTGAAAACTTTACTTGCGTTATGTTTAATTCAGTGATGAATCTTTTGAAAACTTTACTTGCGTTATGTTTAATTCAGTGATGAATCTTTTGAAAACTTTACTTACGTTATGTTTAATTCAGTGATGAATCTTTTGAAAACTTTACTTGCCTTATGCTTAATTCAGTGATGAATCTTTTGAAAACGTTACTTGCTTTATGTTTAATTTAGTGATGAATCTTTTGAAAACGTTACTTGCTTTATGTTTAATTCAGTGATGAATCTTTTGAAAACGTTACTTACGTTATGCTTAATTGGGTACTAAGTCTTATGAAAACATTACTTGCGTTACACCTACTTGGTTGATGAATCTTTGAAAACGCTACTTGCGTTACGCTTAATTGGATACTGAATCTTTTAAGAACATTACTTGACGTTTCATAAAGTAACATTGTCAGGTGTGAGTCTATTACTCTGAGTTTCAAGTGTAACTCGTGCTGTGTGAGAGCAATGCTAAATTTTGGACTGACTGCGTGAAGTGGGGTAACTGCAACCAGCGCGATCTTATTATGTTGAAGTTAGAGCGCCGTGCAGGCAAAGATAATTCCTTTCCTAAAGTTTTTGACGTGAATGCAAGCGTTGAAAGCTTTGCGATGGGAGGTGCCGTGTGTTGTGAGCCGTGTGTTGTGAGCCGTGTGTTGTGTGCCGTGTGCTATGTAGGTAAAGTGTGTTGTGTAGGTGAAGTGTGTTGTGCTCCATGTTGATGCAGTGTACTGTGTATGTGTTGTGTGCCGTGTATGTGCTGTGTGTTGTGTGCCGTGTAGGTGCAGCGTGTAGTGTGCTGTGTATGTGCAGTGTGTAGTGTGTTGTGTATGTGCAGTGTGTTGTGTAGGTGCAGCCCGTTGGGAATGTGATGTATTAACTAAATCAGTGGGTAACAACAGCCATAGTTTCTTGGAGCTTGATTTTATTTCTAAGTATTCTGCTTACGCTATCACTGCATTCATTTGTTATATGCACTTTCAAGAGTTTTTTTATCATACATTTTATTAGATGGTGACTTCTAAGTCTGACTTTTATTTTACTCTTCATTACTTCTGAATATCGCCGACAAAATATTCCTGTAGAAAGTATAAATTAGAGTTTTACATTAAATTACAAGCAAATTAACCCCCAGGTACCCCTTCTATGACTACATAGGTCAAGATTTGGGGCAAGGTTCGTGAGAATATTGAGGCATATTTATTTTCTCGCTTCATCTTAGTTTAATCTTTGTCTAGTCTGAGCCATCATTGAGCTACCGGCGTTGCTGTATTTTATTTATATATTGTTTATATTGTATTGTATTTATATTGTTTTTTTAGGTGTACGCAGCTGAAATATCGTTGCAATTGTTCAGTGAATGGTAACATACAGTATTTAGCATCTCTCCCACACCACTAGACCAACACCTCCACTCGCTAAACGCTTTTTGAGTTGCTGTGTCACAGGCACTGCTCTCAAAAGTGCTGGAAACAGCGTACTTGAAGTACTCTATCACCAGCTTGGTCGACTGGTGAGCGAATCTGCTTGCGAGCGGGAAGACTCGGGCTCGAATCCCGCTGCCGACATGGTTGACGCGGCTAGAAATACGGCATGGGACTTGGGTAACCGAATAATTATCGAAGTAATTATCCGACCCAAGAATGGGCCAGACGGTTCGTTCCTATAGCCTCATTCTATTCTATTCTATACCATATGTATGCATGTGTGGGATAGCGTTCAACTGTAACGTTAATCCTAACCGATGATATGATTCCACTATTGCACATCGGTGTGCAATGTAAGCCTATGCCTCTAACTGACGCGAAGGTTATCAAAATTAACGTATTCAACAGTGGATCCATGTATTTGTTGAACCTCAAACATTTGGCTTCAATGTGCTCAAATCAAAATAATATTTTAGTAAATACATTTTTGGCGTACGCGTTAAAAATCATGAATATTTAGGAGTATACGAGTTATGGGCTGTCAAAGAATGAGTACATGTATTTTAGAAACACAGGTTTTGCACTTCATTGCGGAAAAGCTGTTAAAATGACAGATTCAGATCGCACGACTACTAGGAAGTAAGAAGACAAACGGCGTTCCTTCGTGAAAAATTTTCTTCAGCATTTTGCATAGTAATTGTCCTTTGAATAATAATCATCGCTTGAATGTCTTATGAGTTCAGTGTTATACAGGCATCCCAATTTCATCTTTTTGTTTCGGTATGGTAGACTGATCGTCAACAAGCGCGACTTCCCATACGAATGTTACTGATATCTTCACAATTCATTGTGCATTCTAACTGCTATTATATGGAAGGAAGCAATGTAACCGGCCGTCAAGTAATCAAGTAACCACCACTACCCAATGCTGTTACTGTCTGCGATGACACAAAATTCCAACTGCCGTTACGTTGATGGGAACAATAAATCCAGTGGTTTGATAACCAATACTGTCCGTTATGGATACTCTCTGTGATGAAACAAAAATCCAGCTGCTGTTACGTAAAAGAAAACAAATTCAGTGGTTTAATAACCAATGCTGTCCGTTGCTGTTACTTTCTGTGATGACACAAAATTCCAACTGTCGTTACGTAATGAATCCATTGGTTTGATAACCAATGCTATCCGTTGCTGGTACTCTCTGTGATGACACAAAGTTCTATACAAGTTTGTACTAATAAAACAAAGCGGTCAGCGACGCCTGTACACCGGAGTGAGACTCGCTACCTACGAAGAATGTCAGTCGTTGCCGATGCTTCTTGTGCAGCTGTTGTTACTGGCATTTTTTTGTTGACGCGCGCAGCTGTTCCTGTTTTATTGAGATTAATTACAGTTTTGACGTACTATTGTAGTCTAATAGATGTTCAGTTGTTTTTGGTCAGTCCGTGCCGCTGTGAGTTTGTGGCTGCTTACTAGGTGTGTGTGGCGTAGTCTTTAACATTTGTTCTATTAAATATTAATGATACTTTAATATTCAGTTGGTTAAGATTGTTCTTACTATTTACTGGGGGTAGTCTTTAACATTTGTTCTATTAAATATTAATTATACTTTAATATTCAGTTGGTTAAGATTGTTCTTACTATTTACTGGGGGTAGTCTTTAACATTTGTTCTATTAAATATTAATTATACTTTAATATTCAGTTGGTTAAGATTGTTCTTACTATTTACTGGGGGTAGTCTTTAACATTTGTTCTACTAAATATTAATTATACTTTAATATTCAGTTGGTTAAGATTGTTCTTACCATTTACTGGGGGTAGTCTTTAACATTTGTTCTATTAAATATTAATTATACTTTAATATTCAGTTGGTTAAGATTGTTCTTACTATTTACTGCGGGTAGTCTTTAACATTTGTTCTATTAAATATTAATGATACTTAAATATTCAGTTGGTTAAGATTGTTCTTACTATTTACTGCTATAGCTGGTTTGAACAAACTGACCTCATTTAGTGAGAGGAAACCCTTCATATTACACAATTATTAACTTCGTACGTTGCGTGTTGTGATGTGCGCATGTGTGCTTTGATGTGTGCATGTAACGCCCGTACTCCCTCCACTGCTGTCGCTAGATGTGCCAACACAACTCTGATGCTGGCTACAATTAAGTCTTTTTGTTTATCACGTCCATGCAAGTATGTCATTCTAATTGATTTTAATGAGGGACAGGTTGACCTAGCTGCATACTACTCGTTGTTGCATCGCGCATACTGAGCGTGTTAATCGAGTTGTCAGACTCGGACTGTATTTCTGCTTTAGCGATTGTGTGGTAGGAAAACACTAAGAATATAGTTTTGTGCACCTGAAGTAATCGCGTCGTAACTATTGCAAATAAAAATTTGGCTTTATTTTTAGGTTTAGCTACAATTTTGATAGCATTTTAATGATCGTTTGTGCGTCTTGATTGTCTCGTAAATAGTCGTTCTGTTAATTGATTATCTCGAATAATTTTTACGACTCCTTCGTTTCTAAACTAAAATAAGAACGTAAACTCGCACTTAATGGTCAATGATTGCTAGACAAATTCTATTGAAATTCTCCATTGATCTTAGAAAAATTCAGCAACACAGTCGTAATACTAACAGTGGTCACATTTTATACTGCACTTGTATTTCCAAATGATGGACGTGTGTTCGGCAGAAGATGTTCATTGATTTCCATCAAGTCTTTCCTTATGGTGGAGCCCCAGTGACCGCCATTTCCCTGTGATGATATCACTCCTCGTCCCTACCCTCGTCCCCCTCTCGTCCTCGTCCCCCTCTCCTTGTCCTCGTCCCCCTCTCCT
>VCRD01002984.1:0-68393 GCA_006783055.1 Trinorchestia longiramus | reverse complement strand
TTCAAAGCAATAAAAAACATTGGGAAACAGCTTGAAACAATGGTCTAATGCTGGTCGGTGCATTTGCTACTACATAAATACATATCATTTAGATAAGAATTACGAGATGTAATAAAGTGCAGAGATAGAATTAAACAAACAATGCACATGCGCATAACAAAATTATTAGGAATATCTTATTTTTCTCTTTAATTTGATTGTAGCTCCGCATCTACCATTGAAATTCCATTTTCATACTCACAATGTTAATATTGAATAAGACACTCTGGGATGCTCTGAGTGCAGTCAGTTCATGCATAATAGAAGGTGCCAATATAAATTCATCAGCCGTGATATTCGCTATGAGAATACGATGAATTAAAACCAGAAAATTATAATTTTCACATTACAGAGAAGTGTATAATTTTCTAGATCGAGTAACACAAAGAGGAGTTTTAGTCCAACAAGTTGAATTCTGTCATATTTCAATTATTTTTCTTTCAAACTACGTAACAGAGAAGTTATATGTACTTGTTCCATAAATGTTATTATTAAGTGAGGTTCATGAATACTATATTAGACGGGCTTGTTAATTTTGACATTGAACCTCCCAGGCCCACTTCGTTGTGCTAGTGTTAATAAGGTTTAAACGTCGTTTGAAACTATAGTTCTCGTGGCCGAGTGGTTAAAGAATTGGATGTAAAGTTGCGGTTATGTGAATGTCGTAGGTTCTACTCCAGCCGTGCGCGTTTGTGTTTTCTATCATCTCGGCATTTGAAGCCCTGCCCCTTCAAAAATTTACCAATCAGCGCCAAGACACAATTATTACGTCATGGATCACGTTCCCGCCTGAAAACCGTTGTTGATGTGGTCATTGCCAACCCCCCCCATATGACCGTACTTCTCTTTACTGTACTGTGACGTAGGTTTTCACACACGAAGAGGCGATAATGCAGAGGAGTGAATTCAGGCTGAGATGAACACGAAAAGAAACTGATGTTGCTGGAGTTCAATGAGTGAAGCAGATTTGAAAATACTACGCCGAGCAGTACAAATGCTTGGCATGATGACTCGTACTGCCTGTATCATCACTGTCACACCATTGCTCTTTTCTCCATTGGGTCACTCCGGGGTCACCAGTTATAGTGATCTCTCTAATATCAACCTTCATTGCCAACGCTCAGACATCTCGTATCTCCAAGCAGACATTGAATATCTTTATCTTTTATATCTTACTCGGAGTGAGCGCCCGAGGGAGTAAGGGACCGTCGAGAAACCCAATAGGAGAAAAGGCAATTAAAAGCAAGATGAATTTCATAGTTTGTACTTAGGCATTTGAATATCCTGTTAGTAATCGTTTCTTCTTCCTTCGTTCCGCACGTTTTGAAGTCTAGTACTGGCGTACTGATATCTTGCCAGTAGTACGCTGGGACGTATCGAGTTGGAGCGCGTGGCGAGTTGTAGCTCGTGCATTTCTGTTAGTGCGTGGAGTTCTTGTTTGCGCCCATCCTGTCCTCAGACAGAATGGCTGGTTTCTTTTTCGTTCGCTCTGCTGTTGGCTGTAAGTTGAATTCTTCAGGTAATGAGTTCTTGTGGAGATGTTGATTTTGGAAGTGCTTGGTAGAGAGTCCGTGTTACAGGTCGGTCGGTCGGTCGGTAGTAGTAGGAAAAATTTGAGGGAAAGTTTGGCACACGGTGTGCCTAACTATAGGGGTGAAATGGAAAGGGATACTAGGAGGGGAATAGAAATGAGTGCTCTGCGCACGTGTTGAGTGGTGGGGGTCTGTCCATAGGGTTTGTTCGTGTGGGTCGTCTCTATAAGGAGTTAAGTGTTGTTTTTACATTGAAAACCGGGGTTAGTGGTAGTTGGGCACGGGCTCTGGTTGGGATCAAATGTATCATAATTGGATAGTTGTGCAGTTTCAGACTGTGGTTGAAGCCGATTGGAGCTTACGTCTAGTTGACGTTTGTTTTTGTTTTTTGTTAGCCCAGAGGAGAACTAATGTTAGGTGCGGCGTGCGGGCTGTCATGTGTATTTGGGTGTCGGAGAGGGGCCGAGTATTTTTGTTTTCGAACTTGGGAAGGCTCTGTGTGGTATTTGTCTCGTTTCGTGTGAAAATATGAGGGGTAAGTATAGTTGTGGGTGCATGTTCTCAATGTTATTCCAGATTCTCTTTGCGTGTTTGTGTCAGAGAGTGTTGATGGGGGTAGTTTAGTTTGGCGGTGTAATTGGGCTGACGTGCTGAAGTCGTGCCATTCTGCGTTTGTAATGAATCGTGTGACTTTGTTTTGTACACGTTGTAGTTTTGAAACGGAGGTTGGCGATAACGTGTAGAGTGGGATGACTGGTTAGATGAGGGCTGATCGTACGTAGGCTCGGTAAAGCTTTCGTTTTGTGTCCGGATGCATGTGTTTGAAACGGTATAGACGGGAGAGATTGTTTTGTGCTATTGCTTTCCTCTGTGTGATGTGTGAGGTGTATCCCTGGCTGCTGAGGTGAAAACCTAAAACTTTACCTGATTTATTGAATGGGAAGGGAGAGCCGTCTACGTGCATTTCTTGTTTTTTGCGCGGCTGATGGATATAAATTTGAATTTGTTTGCGTTCGTTTGTATCTTCCACTTCCTTTCATATGCATTGATCTGGGCTATTGCCCTTGTTGTTAGATGTACCTACTGCTCGTTGTAGGAGTTGCGGTCGATTGTGATTTGTTTTCTGACGTCAGCGAATGCAATATAATAGGTGTTGGGTATGGACAGAGGGAGGTCGTGTGTATAAAAGTTGTATAGTGCTGGGAAGTGAACTGCTCCTTGTGGCACCCTTGATTTTATGAGGAAAGGTTGCCCTGTGTAGTTTGCGACCCTGATTGCTGCAGTGTGGTCTGAAAGGAAGTCTGTAAGAATTTTTGTGAATGGGGGGTCAATGTCTAGTTGCAATAGTTTCAATTTTAGGCCTGTGTGCCAGACCTTGTCGAATGCTTTTGATACGTCTCATAGGATGATGTCAGTTTTATTCCGTTGGGTTTAGTGGATGTGCAGCGTCTCACGTCGAGTGGCAAGGGCAGTGTCTGTTCCTCTCCCGTGTCGGAAGCCGTGTTGTCTTTTGTTGCTTATTTTGTGAATAGTGAGCTGGTCTGTGAGTCTGTATGTGAAGATTTTGTCGAGGATTTTTCCGTGGGTGTCGAGTAGTGATATTGGGCGGTAGTCTTTTACCTCTTGTTGTGACATGACGGTTTAGGGAGAAAAATCATGATGCCGTGTTTTGATTTGATAGGGGAATGTCTCACGGACATAGCGTTGCTGAATATGTATAGTAGGTAGTGCAGCATGTTGGGAGGGAGTTGTTTCAGGTTGGCGTCGTGATTTTTGTGTGTCCTGGAACTTTTTACGAAAATGTTCGAAGTGCTTTTTGGAGTTCTTGGAGTGTGATGGCTGGGAGTTGGGAGGTGTTTAGCCGGGTAATGCCTCCTGTCTCGTGTGGTTTTAAGCTTGGTTTGATGTCCGTCATCTATGTTTCAACGTCGTGAGTGTGGTTTTTGTCGAATTTGTTGTCGGGGTCGTCGACACTTGAGTAGATGTTTGACCAGTGTGTTCTGAATAGGGGTTCTTTGTCCGTCGGGGAGTGGTAGTAGGTGCCGTTGAGTTTGATGTAAGGTGTGTTTTGTTTAGTGTTATTGCTTGACATGCGCTTAATAGACGACCAAAATTGTTTGGGATTATCATTTATTTTGATGTCAGTGATTGTATGGTTCATGTTGTACTGTATATGCGTTTGTACTTTTGCTTTATTTGATGCCTGAGGTTTACGAGTTCGCAGTACAAGTGAGGTAAGTGTCCGTGTTTTCTGAGGTGGTTGCAGATGTGATGGTATCTTGTTTAGAGCAGGAGTGTTTCTTGTGTTGGTTTGATTCCCGGGATTGTTCTGTGAGTGATGGTTGGGATTGCTTGGTTGGAGGCTGCGGTGATGTCTCTCCCAGTTCGACAGGTGGTTATCAATCTCTTCTAGAGTCAGTTGAGGGTCTTGTGGTACCGTGTGTGAGGTGAGGAGGGTTTTATATTGTGTCCAGTTCGTGTTGTGGAAGGATGGGCGTGGGCGGATGGGATTTGGATGGGGTTTGCAGTGATGGTTGCTATAATGGGGGTGTGGTCTGATGGGGTGAGCGGACCTGGTTGTAGTCTTATGTTGAGGAATGTTTGGGTGTTTGTCAGGACTATGTCGAGGCTGGTGGTAGAGTTATGAGTGAGCAAAGTGGGAAAGTTGGATTCCATGTGTATACATTTTTATTTATGAGTGAGTGTATTTGCTTTCCTTTCATGTTTGTGTAGTTGTAGACAAGTGTGGGATGCTGTTTTTTCATATCTACTAGGAGGTAGGTGGGGTTTTTTCCATCTGAGTAGTGTGTGCATGTCCATGTAGTTGATGTAGTTGGTGCGTGGTGGGATGTAGGTTGTGCCGATGGTGATGGGGCCTTGCGAAGTGTCATCTGTGACTTCTAGCATATCTGAGTGGAAATTGCCGTGTAGTTAAAATGGGATGTCTTTTCTGATTGCTGTGGCTGTGCCTGCGTGTTGTTCATTAGCTTTGTTTGCAACGTATGTGTTATAGTTTCATATTTTGATGGTGTTATCACATAGGTAGTGAGATTTGAGTAGTATTGTGTCGGTCGTATTGTCGGTAGATGTTGCATAGTACTATTTTGTTGTTTTGCCAGTTATGGACGTTATGTTGGATGATGGTGAGAGATCTTGTGTAACTGTGTGTGTCCATTATGTTACTTGTTTTGGTCTTTTGTTCGTCAGGTGTTAACCCTTTAGCGACCAATTTGTTTTTCTAGTTTCTACGTCTAAGCTCACAAAGACCGCCTGTACACTTATGTAATCAAGCACGCTGAGAGCCAGGCAGCCAAAAGAACGACGTTGTAACATGCCGCGGCGTTCAAACCTACTAGCAACCTCATATTGCTCACTGTTTAATTATTAGAACAATTCTCCCAAAGACCGTGAAAGACGACTGAATTGTCCTTTTAGTCGCTAAAGGGTTAAGGCGAGTGCAGGATTTCGTCGATATCTTGTTGCGGAATTGCATAGATTGGGAGTTGGTTTAGGTGTATTTTATTCACAGAGATCTGTTTCCAAATTTCATTGAGGTCTCCTTTTCCTATTTCGACTTTGATTTTCGGGTTGTTTTCTGAGAGTTCGGTGAGGATCCACTCGTTAGTGGAGTGTGTTGGGATCGGCGGCTTTTGTGTTGAACTTTTGATAAGTGTGGCGTCGAGTTTGCAGGTGTCAGAGGAGAGATGTTTGACAGGAGGAGAACAGGCTTTCTTTATATTCTGTGGTTTTCTTCTTCGGGCGTGTTTCCCATGATTGTTCAGGTGCGGTGCTGTCTGAGTTTTCGTCCTGCGTGTCGTTCGTTTTGGTTGATGATTCTTTCGCTTCCAAGTCGTGGTGCGTGGGAATTGTTCCAGTGTTTGTTTTAGAGGTAGCAAAGGGTGCAGGTTCGGGGTTGAGGGTGGGGTTGATGAAGAGGTTGAATATTTTTTGAGAATCCTTGTCGGGGAATGAGGTGTCAATGTTGAAGTTTCTTTTCAGAGATTTTGATAGGATTGATTCGTAGCTTTCTGATTTGGCCAGGCTAGCGATGTGCGCTTCGATTACCAGGGCTGCGAGTTTTATGTGTGTTGCTTGAAAGTGTGAGCGAAGGTGTTGGTTGGTTGGTTTGTTTGTTGAATGGCAGTTTTCACTGTGTCTAGGTATGTGCGGTTGTTTGATTGGTTTGAGGTTTAGTTTTTTAAAGAGTTCGGTTGCATTGAGTGAGGTTAATTTGTCGACAGCAGCTGCTTTGTCAGTTATGGCGTAATAGCCTGAGTTGTTTTTGGAAATTTTTGTAGTGGTTCGTAGAGGTCTTTGAATGTTTTTTCGAATATTTTGTTTTTCGGTTGTTATGTTGGAATTGATTTTTTGTATTTGGACCCTGAATGTAGTGTTTTTAGTGTGTTTGTGCGTTGGTCTCGTGTTGTGG
Source organism: Trinorchestia longiramus (assembly GCA_006783055.1). NCBI lineage: Eukaryota > Metazoa > Arthropoda > Malacostraca > Amphipoda > Talitridae > Trinorchestia > Trinorchestia longiramus. Next base: position 62,393 of record VCRD01002984.1, on the reverse strand, counting down.
TTGTTGGTTGAGTGGTTGTTTGCGTGCTGTGTGGTGTTTTGGGGCAGTGTTGTGGTGTTGGTGCGGCGAGGTAGGGGTTCTGCTACGTGGTCGCGTGGGGGTTTTGTGTTTACGGGAGTGGAGAGAAGGCTTCTGGCGGTGAGGCCAGCGCCTCCTTTCCCCCGCCCTCCCTCGCGGGAGGACATGTTGGTGTGTTAGAGCTCTGTGACTGTGATAGAGAGCGTTGTCTTCTCTGAGAAGCTGCTGGTGCCCTTCTTGTACTCACTCCCCCCCCTACTATAATGGGGGTTTTCCCATACGGTCTGGAGCCTTTCAGCACACCTGGGGCTACTACTTCTCAGCAACGTTGTAAAGTGGGAAAATGGAGTAGAGGTAGAAAAAGAAAGGAAAAGTAAACTGGTTGTCGACTCACCCTTCCGTTGTTGGTGCTGTGTTTTAGCGTGGTAGTCCAGCTATCGCGAGGCTCGTACCTCTACATATCGTAGAGGTACGAGTACGGAGAGAACGTGGGTTAGCACGCGACACGGCCTGGACTTTGAATATCTTTGACCTTGAGTATCTTTTTTTGAATGTCCAGTTGTGCCTGTGTGTTATTCTTCCGAACTTCGGTAAGTTTGAGGAACAATTCCTTTTTTTGTCTTAATGGTGAGGTATCGAGCAAGTACGTCCGTACAATGCAATGGTTACGGTGAGAATTTCCGTGTGTTGCCGCCTCCTTATATTGGACGGTTGGTTGAGCTCTGTTGCCTGAGCGTGACCGCTCATTGGTTAATGTTGTGCTTCCGGTCGTACCGAGGCCTAGCCTGGTCGCTGGATTCACTTTCGTTGTCTTGTTCTCTGATTGGTCGACGATAGCTAACCTCGTCTGTGTTGTGTTCGTGTGTAATGATTCATTACAGAAGACCCACATCTTTGCAACTGCATAGCATTATATTTCCGACGTTGGTTTCTTCATCAGTGTTCTAACTCGTGTTTTCTGTGCAGTTAAGAGGAAGTGCCCCTTTTCCTGAGTCTGAACACTACCGATGACGGCGTGGCCGGCGGTATGCGCCTCGCCGCCCGGAAAGACGCGCCCTTTGATGCTCGACAGAGTGACCTCCTCCTGCAGTACTACCTGTGTTCTGCTGATGTCAGAGAGGTGATGATGGTAGTCAGTAGCAAGTGAAGCTCTGCTTGGTCGACTGGTGAGCGAATCTGCTTGCGAGCGGAAAGACCCGGGTTCGAATCCCGCTGCCGACATGGTTGACGCGGCTAGAAATACGGCATGGGACTTGGGTAAACAACCGAATAATTATCGAAGTAATTATCCGACCCAAGAATGGGCCAGAAGGTTCGTTCCTATAGCCTCATTCTATTCTAAATCCGCTGTTTATTCAGTGGGAAGGAGGATAACACATGTAGCTAACAACTACACGGATTCAATATTCTGTTGTTAAATATGTTGAATAACATTTATTGACTGAAGATATGTTCTAAAATACAGTAAAATTTACCTTTTAGTGTGTGTTCTTCGGCAGTGCAATTACAGTTGCAATCATACTACAATTCTCCTAATGTCTTTATCCTGAACAATATTTCAACTTTAACTGTAAGTTATTTAACTTTCAACTCTAAATTTAGGGCCAATTGTAGATGCAGCCTTGTAGCGGCGTTGTAGCGGCGTTGTAGCGGCGTTGTAGCGGCGTTGTAGCGGCCCTGTCGCGGCCCTGTCGGGGCCCTGTCGCGGCCCTGTCGCGGCCCTGTCGCGGCCCTGTCGGGGCCCTGTCGCGGCCCTGTCGCGGCCCTGTCTCGGCCTTGTCTACAGAGATGGTATTACATGTACATGAGTAGACACTGCCCAAGTTCTACGCGCGCCCGTCCACCATTCCAGGTGAAGAGATGATCCGGGACACCGTGTGGACCATATAGGCTGAGCACAAGAATGGGGTGAACGACAGCAAGGTGTTCGAGCTCGCCCACAACGTCATCAGCAAAAGATATCCATACAGCCAAGTGAGTGACTGTGATTTGTAATGCTATTCTCTTTTTGATTATAATTGATCTTTTCAACAATATATGTTTAATAACGATCAATATAATGCCCTGAATGTGAGTTATCAAGATTTTTTACTTTAAATTTTTCTAATTAGTAATAGTTTCACAAGTAGTGCCACTGGTTTCCAGGAAAAGGAATACTTCTGACAATTTTCAGTTGTGAATAATTCGTCATTTTTTGTAACTGCCTATGAGAAGTCATGTTCGAGCGATCGCATCAAGCATATGCTCCATCAAAAAATAGGTACATGTAGTTTACGTTTGAATTGGTAAATATTCCGGCAAAAGTAGACCTGTACGAGAATAAAAATGATTGCTAACAAGTCTCCATCGAAAATATGCAGATGAGTAATTCAACGTTAGACTAGTATGCACTATTATAACTCTATCGAAGATAGTTATGAGTTAACGCTTGTTTTATGCGCTTCTGAGATAACGGCTGCATCTCTTAATTTTCTTATCACGAGGCCACTTAATCCACTTTGATCTCCTTGAGAAGTTGCTTGTGGTAGTGACAATGCACGTGCTTCTTTGGCGAGAAAAAATTTTCACTTCTTGCGCCAACGCCTAAAAATTCCGTTTGATGACGGCGTTCTTGCTGCCATTGATTGAAAGAGTGAATTTCAGATTGAAATGGTCGATGGCTGGAAGACGTATCATGAAGACGCCGTGTTCAGTCCGGACAGATTTCCAGACCCAAAGGCGCTCATTGACGAGTTACACGTAAGTTTTTTATGACTCAAGCGTGCTTCGTTTTTGCTTCTTGAGTCTCCTCGTTAGTCCTACCTCGAGCTTGAGCGTAACGTGTTTCAGACACTAAAATTGCGTCCTGACTGCACATGAGTCGTTCCAGTTCTTGTAAAAACTATTCGAGTATTTTTATGATAAATTTTATTTTATTCGTTTTAGGTTGATTTTATAAAAATGCGGTTGCCTTCATTCAAATGGAATGTTTCATAGTTCTCCTGTTAATCCTCGCTATGTTCTTGAAATAAAATTATCTTTACTGTTAGCAATTTCTAGAAGTAAACATTGTCACTTACATAGCATTGTATATAAATTTTCCTCTGAATAGTAAAAAATTTCAACAATGCTTGATTCATTTTTCAGGCTCTAGTATTCCAAGCAACAATTTGGATTCATCCTTTCTTCTATGACGATTGTAAAGCTTTCGCTTTTCCAAGCGAAAATGAGTACTTCGTAAAGGTCAAAATTTCCAGACGAAAATGGGTACTTGGTGAAAGTAAAAGTTTCTAGACAAAAATGGGTTCTGCATCAAAGTAAAGATTTCCGGACGGAAATGGGTTCGTTGTGAAAATAAACTTAATAATAGACATGGCCCTGTGCCACCTTATACTTTTTGGTAGTAACCTCGGACTAAAAACATTCCTAATGCAGGGTAAAATTGGGCTAGTAATTTGCACTTCCTGCAGGTACAGTCACGCTAAATCAGTTTGTTTGTTCATTTAACCATAATTAAGCACGGTGGTATGCGACCAGTTTGTAATGTTATATCACAAGGAATTTATTTATATATGACCTTGAAAAAATATGTTTACGCTTTTTGGTGACGTTATTAATAGATATTTCTATCTGCTCGTGTGTTCCGACCAGGTGTGCATTGTACACTTCATGAGGTACTCGCTGTACGTAGGCTGATGTGCCCGTTGTACATACTGTAGTTGAAGTACCATCTGTACTCAAGTTACTTAACTCTTTATACTCGTTACTTAACTCTCTGTACTCGTTACTTGACGCTCTGTACTCGTTACTTAACTCTCTGTACTCGTTACTTAACTCTCTGTACTCGTTACTTAACTCTCTGTACTCGTTACTTAACTCTCTGTACTCGTTACTTAACTCTCTGTACTCGTTACTTAACGCCCTGTACTCGTTACTTAACGCCCTGTACTCGTTACTTAACGCCCTGTACTCGTTACTTAACGCCCTGTACTCGTTACTTAACGCCCTGTACTCGTTACTTAACGCCCTGTACTCGTTACTTAATACTCTGTTCTAAAGTTACATCACTCATTATGTACATGCTATCTAATCACAGCACTTATGTTATAACGGCTCCTATATCTCGTTTTAAGTTTCAACTACTCAAAAGTCATTGTACTCAAGTTAATGTGACTAGTATATGTAAGTTAATGTTCCTAGAACATGGAAGTACGCCAGCATTTTCAATGTACGTCAGTAACGGGACACAGGACGCCAGTCAAAGTATACATTGTACGCCAGTCAAGGTACGCAGTATACTCCAGTCGTTATTTTCTACACAGATCGTTCATTCCCGCCGTAAGTACGAGGAACCATGAAATTATTTTTCGTAAGATTTACCCAAGTTATTCGTCATGGGAACAATTTTTTGACGAGTACGGATTTAATTGAATTGCTCTATGAAAATTACTTTTCCTCAAATAATTTTGACAAGTTGTTCAGTGCTTGTTCCCAGTTCAGCTTAGCATAGGTTTTTGGTAGTTTTGATTTCGGATTAAGTGCAAAATCTATTTTGCAGTTGTGGTTGAATATTACGCTTTTTTCTTAACAAGGTAAATGGACAGTCCCAGCTGCGTTGCAGTAATAAACACATGGACTCGGAAAATAGATACACATTTACGATGTGTATAAATTGCACATAAGTGGAATTATGCCCATTATTTTTTTCATTTACTATAGGAAACATTAATTTTAATAATTTGTTTAAACTAAATAGTAATTAAAAACTCGGTACATAAGACAAGGCACTTGCATTACAAGTTTTTGGTTTTTGTCCCAACAACTGCGAGAACAATTGTTTTCTCACGCAGAGCATCAGTTCAGTTGCTGATCAGACAAAGAACTCTGAAAGAATGTAGAAGTGCAGTGAAAATAGAGAGCTAAACTCAAAAACAAATTCACAAATCAAGACCAACTAATTCTGCATTGGGCCAATGTAAAAACAACCTAACCGATAAGACGCTATATTTGTCGTTAAATAGTGTAGAGGTGTTTTTTTCGAGCAACTGGGTCATGTTGGGATTAGTTGTCAATTCCTCCAATGTAGCAAGACCAGCAGAATAAACGTTAAGTATGTGTGCTTCCTTACTAATGAAAGCGTTTGTCTTGCCTTGGCAGCAACTTTATAGCATCCGTTAAGGTTGTGGACAGCTACATAGATAAGAGTGTTTCTTCATCTGTGTGTGTGTGTGTGTGTGTACCCGTCCCATTACTTCTTATCTATTACTGAAGAAAAATTATTAAACTGAAATTAGAACGGGTATCCATGCATTATAAGCGTTGAATTGTGGATGCCCAAGACGCCGGATCACTATAAAATATTCAATTTTTTCTGTGATTTATTTTACACGGCCATGTTAACGGTGGATAAAATACAGAATGGAAGTTCTGTATGCGTTCATGAAAAATATTCAGATTCTAATTGTACTACGGGTAAAATTGAAAAATGTATTTTATTTCATAGATCTTTAATTCTATCACTTTTAACACGTTGAATTTCCACGGGTACTATCTAGGTCCTGTTATTGGGAGATAAGATACAAAATGGAAGTTCTGTATATATTAATGAAAAATATTAATTTAAAACACAATAAGTCGTCGTAAATCTTGAATACATTCATCTTTATAATAATTTCAAATTAGTTAATATGAGTCATGGAATTTCCACGGAAACTCTAGGTTAAGAGAAAACATCTGACTAGTCAACGCAGATGTGTCATATGCCTGTGTTTCGAGCATTCATTAAAGTTGAATTCCTGTTTCTAGCCATTTTAAAACTGGAGATCGTAACAGCTTTTTCCGGATGAAGTGTTTTCTGTGAGATAGTTTCCAACTTTAAATAACGTAGTTCTGATGTTTTTTGATTTAAATTACAATAATGTACTCAGCACCTTACAACCGAATATCGATCTTGAAAGACAGTGTTCACTGCTTCGTTAGCAAAAGTAACGTGCTTAAAAATCGAATGGAATTTGATTGCTCCAGTATATTTCAAACATGAAAATTTCCTAATTATATTTTAAAAATATTAATAGAGGATATATTTTGGACATGGTATGAGACATAAATAAAAAAATTCATTTTTATCTTCCGTTTTAAGACAGCATATGAATGTGATTCTTTGATATCGTTGATAGCTCAAAGGGCTGAAAGTAGCAATGGAATAGAGGGGAAATGCAAAAGCAAAAATTCAATGCAATGGGGGTGTGCTACGGGTTCTATAAATGTGCTATGCGTAATGCAAAAACTTTAGAACTGTAAAGCTGCTCAGGTATGATCGTTAGGGAAGAATAAAGCGTACAGATCGAATGCATGAACTTCTCCAAGGTCGAAATTAATTCTGTTACTTCACGATCACTGATGCACAGTAACCTGTTCATCATAACGGGAGCACCTCAACCAGTCCATCGGTTACGTCAGATGGGAGAATAGTGACGGTCGGTAGAATAGAACATAAAAAATACAATATAACAAGAAAATCTAGACTAGAATATAAGAGGAGCAAAATGTTTGGTTTATTCTTCGGTTCCTAACGAAGTCCAAGCCCAAGGTTACCGCACACGTAGACTCCGTAGATGTGCTTATCGTTCTCAAGAACTCTTCGTCTCTGAGCTCAGTAGCTAACGCAGCTCTTGCTGGGAACTCCACCATCTGTTTCAAATTATTGACCTTCATCGCCGTACAAGATGTTGGGGAATTGTCCACTAACAGTCTGTGTAGCTGAACAGACAGCGACAACTATGTTGCTTGAAAATGAAGTATTTTGTGTTTTAATGTAATGCATGAGCTCCAAGGAGAGTCCAAACACTAGAATAATTTGAAAACCATGAATTGAAATTTGTTACCGAAGGTTTTTTATGTTGTTCAAACTTTTTCTATGTACATTTGAAACTACATCACGGTGTTTTGAGCAACCTGGACGGTTTTTGCCCCACTATGTTCAGTATTTCAAGTATTTGGTTCAAGACTTTACGTATATTTGGATCGGAAAAATGAAGTTTTTTCGGGACTCTCCACCGTAGTCCGTCAACACACCGTGTAAAGGAACATAGAGATGCGTGCGTGCACAGTGATGAACTCGCCTTCATTTGGGTATCCGATCCAATATTCTTGCTGATATTTTCCTCAGTCACAGAAAACTAACTAACACTTGCAGTAGTGTTCATGAATCATGTCTTGGTTAGTTGGATTCAGATGTGCGTCTCTTAACAAGTGTGAAACCCGAGCAATGAGTGTCCCGTCCCTCAGCGAATAGTGAACGTTTTCAACCGATCTTGAGTTCCTGAATTAACGTGTATTCATTATCAGGAGAACCCATTTTAGCTTATAATTGGATGTGAATAAAAAATAAAATAATAATAATCTAATGTTACAATGGGAGATGACCGAGTATGTCATCAATATAAGTTATGAAACGACAGTTTTGAGGTCTTCTTATCTATGAAGGATGGTCATGGTACCAAATGTGTCGATTCTTATTATGTTAGTTCTCCTTGCCTTCAGTTTTCAGCTAACACGACCTTGGAGCAGACGAGAAGCGCAAGAAAAACTTTAGCTGTGATCACTTCACACGACGATAATTTGTTCCGTTTTAACTCGTTTGTCCAAATATTCTTGTTGTGAGGCGATGAATTGCAAAAATTCTGGTACAGATCTTCGAAGCATTTTTAGAAACTGCACGTCATGAATACATTAAGAAAAAGATACGGCCACTTTCTTTTGCAGGAAGGGGATTTGAAGTTTGTTCGTGAAATTGTAATATTGCATATAAGAAGTTATCGGAGCCGATGTGTGCGTGAGGTTGAATAAATATAAATGTATACCAGTATAAGAATATTGTGAATTACACTTAGAAGGAATTGAGAATTACGCTTAACCCATTAGTTTTATGGCCATGAAGGCTAGGTGATCATTGACAAGCATAACATCGTATTTCTGTAGAACTGGTGTTTTTATCGAATATTTGTGACGTCCAGTATATTCAAGCATTCGGTGACGTATTTACGTTCCTTATGCACGAACTTCCTTCGATCAAATTTTTGCCATTCGTTATCAATTTCATCTTTGATATACGGTTGTTAATGACTGTCGTCCATCCAATTTTTATTAAAAATTATTCTGTTGATCAGTGTCGCCAGCTATTGAACCGCATCCTGCAAAATGGACTTGGTCGCTCATGAAAGCGAAATTTCAACGGTTTCTCTGAGGAATGGACCATTTAACATGGAAACTTCTATTCATGTTTTACTGTCGTATCGTTCAATTTAAGTGCACTCCATTCATATCTAGACTAATGTTTTGACGATATATTTTCAGGGCAGATTAGTACTATTATTTATCACCCGTACTTCACTAAAGTTTATAACGACCCCAGCTACTCAAGATGGCTGCTGTGCGAGCGCTGCTGCTGCTGCTGCTGGGTCTGGTCTGTGGAACGAGAAGTGAGATGTTCAGCACCAGGTCCACCCACAGTCGCTTGCTGGTGGACACCCGCACCAGCACCTTCAGGATCCTTCGTGCCAATTGTGAGACACGAGTTTCTGATTCCTCTAGGTTGACTTCCATCCCATTTTGTATTTTCTCCTTAGCTTAGTTTAATATTGTATCTAATAAGGTTAAGTTAAAGCGTATTCACGTGTTCTTTAGAAACCGCTTTTACCGATCCGATTAACTGTGTGTAATGAGATGAAACTTTTGGGTGAGTAATTCGATTAGCGTCTCACGTTCAAGGCGTCATGAATGCCACCCTTCCCTGTAGAGGTGAACGTTTAGTTCACAAGCTGTTAGGAAAGTGTGATAAGAAAATTTCTCCAAATATTGTTTTTTTTCCAGTATCGGACGAAGTAGACATGGGCCTGACGATCCCCCCTGACACCCCCACCTCCCCCTGCAGCGTGCCGGGGGCTGACATCTGCCTGGACTACGAGGGCGTCGCTCAGCTCTCCGTCAGGTCGGAGGATCACTGTCAGGTGGTGACCTGGATCTCCAGGGGCGCTACAGAACTCAAGGACTGCGTCATCCTCAAGGGGCACTGGTGAGAGTAGTGCGTCATGCTCAAGGGGCACTGGTGAGAGTAGTGCGTCATGCTCAAGGGGCACTGGTGAGAGTAGTGCGTCATGCTCAAGGGGCACTGGTGAGGGTAGTGCATCATGCTCAAGGGGCACTGGTGAGGGTAGTGCATCATGCTCAAGGGGCACTGGTGAGGGTAGTGCGTCCTCGTTACTCCTTGAAAAATTTATGGAGACTCGGCGCCTTGCGTAAATTACAGTGATGGTAAAAAAGTAAATTTTAAAAAAGTTAGTGAGTAAACTTGAATTTTTATTAGTATTTACGAAGTCAGGTTTATCAGCTCCATCCCCCCACTCACCCGGACTTGTTATTTACTGAGAATTTGAGAGTCGTAAATGTGCGGGAAAGAATAATATTTTTGGTTTATTCCTACAAGTGTACCTCAAGAATTCAATTAGGTAGTTTTAAAACCCAGGTAAGTATTGTTTACTTTAGGTTTAGCAGCAATACTTATAGTTCTGTAGTGTATTTTTAAAGCACTATCTCAACATGCAAAATTTGCACATCGACTATGAAATTAAATAGTCCGTCTCGCCTCGTAAACATGATCGGAGGGTGAAAGATGAAGCCCTTTGAGATAGTCCTAAACTACACCGCAAAATACTATAATTCATCGATTAAAATTATCCTTCCTTAGCCTTACAACGTTTATGAATGATGGTTCCAAACATTCAATTCTTCATTCATGCGAAATACAACTCGCATCTTAAGTGGAAGGATATTAAAGTTTTTTGACTCGTAATACCATTCGGTGTTGAATTGTAAATTCGACAGATTGTGTTGAGAAACCTTTTATTCGATTTCCGGTTTAGTTACATTCAATTATTTGTTTCCATCTTTGTTTTTTTGTTTGAAATGTTGATTTCGTATGCCAATTATTGATATCAGAAAAGTGACAACTATGTTCACCCCTGCGGTACTTCTGATGTTACGATTATTATAATAAATTCTTAGCGACCATGGGATCATTTTCTTCAGGGTAGTAAACAAAACGCATCTGTAATTTGAATATGCTTGTGACATAACATGACACAAGTGTCATGAATGTGTGAAACTCGCATATTAAACACGACGATTCAAGCATAATTTCAATTTAAATTTATGATACACAATGTATTTCCATCTCTATCTCTCTATGTGTGTATCCGTCACATTACTTCCTATCTATTACTGAAGAAAAATTATTGAGCTGAAATCAGAACAGGTATATTTTAAGTATTGTATCGTGGATACCAAAAGTACCGTATTACTATAAAAGATACCACTTTTTCTGTTTTTAGCCTTCTTTTCCTACACGGTCAGGTTATCGGTAGATAAGATACAGAATAGAAGTTCTGTAAATATTCATGAAATATATTTAGGTTTTGATAGTGCCACGAGTAAATCTGATTCTTTTATCACGCACACTATCACACAGAATTTCCACACGTACTATCTAGTATGTAATCGGTAGATAAGATGCAGAATGGAAGTTCTGTATATATCATAAAAAATATTGATTTAAAACAATAATTTGTCCTAAATCTTTAATACAGTCGTTTTTATAATAATTTCAAATTAGTCAAATCTAAACCGAGGAATTTTTACGGGAACTATCTACATAGTATATGACTGATGGCGACAAGCGTAGGCATTGTTAAAACAGTTTTTGGGGCTCAGGTACGGTGGGGGCGAGCAGTTCACGCAGCCCTGGCCCATAGAGAAGCATCCCATGGAAGAGACCGCCTACGTCACGGCGGACATGCTGCAGCTCATCGGCGAGTGGTACGGGGGGGTGACAGAGGCGTACTGGATATCCTCCCAGGGCATTGCTGTCTATGTGAGTGGTGCTGTGCCCATTTGTTGTGAATGTGAGGGCTGCTGTGCCCATTTGTTGTGTGTGTCAGTGGTGCTGTGCACATTTGTTGGGTATGTGATGAGGCGTGCTAAGCTCGATTGTTTTGTATGTAACTGAAGTTGAGATTAATTGTTTGTTGTAAGGTCCTGGTGTATTTATTAAGATGTACTGATTTGTCCGGAGTTTTTTGTGATAATAATGCTGCTTTTGATGATGGGATGTGAAAGTGGGGAAAAGTCTCGGAAATACATGTGACTTATAACGAAGAGTTGAAACATTGCAAAGTGTCTAAACATAACTAAGAGTTAACTGACCTTTACATGGGAAAATAAGAAAAAATACAAATCTAAAAACATCAACGCTAATGAATATTTACGTATACTTCCATTAATACATTATACAATTATTAATGGAAGGAAAAATCAGATGCAGGCCACAACAGTTTATGCAACGGTCAAAATATCGTGAAGGCCTCCCCTGCAGGTACCAGAGGAGGTGCCCCTTTTCCTGAGTCTGGTGGACACTACCGACGACGGCGTGGCCGACGAGATGTGCCTCGCCGCCCGGAAAGACGCGCCCTTTGATGCTCGACAGAGTGACCTCCTCCTGCAGTACTACCTGTGTTCTGCTGATGATGTTAGAGAGGTGATGATGGTGGATATGACAGTGCCAGCAGCTGCATTACGTCGGGTGTTGAGATAGTGACGATGATAGGTTATCATTCTCTTCAAGGTAGTAGTGTAAGTATCGTACCTGTAATGTAAAGATGCTTGTGTCCACATATGACATGAGGATCCTAGGCTAAAGATCAAAATATATGAATAGTTTTTGTGTTTACTCATTCGCATTTGATCAGGTGCACGAGGCAACGTTGCCAAAGTTCTACGCCCGTCCGTCCTCTATTCCTGATGAAGAGATGATCCGGGACACTGTGTGGACCACATGGGCCGAGTACAAGACTGAAGTCAATGACACCAAAGTGCTGGACCTTGCTCATCAAGTCATAGATAGGGGGTACCCTTACAGCCATGTGCGTACACATTAAATTTGTTTATATCTGGGTTCTGTCTGCTGGTGGCATGTACTACCATTACTTTCAAATGCATTGGTTGTACAGATAAGAGTTGTGTATGAATTAATAGGTTGTATATTATAGATAAACATGAGATGCGGTATATTATTTGTAGTATAACTATGATAGGTTATGCATGAAATTCCTAGAAACATACAGCACCAAGCGCTGCTATTTAAAAATGTCAGAAACGGCTTCAAAGTTTGGCAATTTTAAAACTCGGGTATCTCAGCAAGAAATAGAGCTATTACATTGATCTTCGATCATTTTGGGACTATCTTCCTGTACCTACGACTAACTCTAAAGACGGAGGAAGGTTTGGGGATGACATTGGTACATATAACTCGTTTTTTTTGTTCCTATACATGATGCGTGGAATCGTATGATCCTAGGAGACTCATGGTATGTATAAATAGAAAAGGTTCTTTCGTGAGAAAGGCTGATATAAATCTTGCTGATGTTCTCAATTCTAAAACTTGTTTAAACCAATTCTGACTACTTGCATGTATGCGTTAAAACTCAATTGTGACACTCAGTCTTTACTCTTCATTGTAAAGTCAATAATGCTTGTCACAACCCCATTTTGTGGGATTAGTTTGAATTTTGAAATAAACTAAATTCATTTTTTTATCCCCTCTCCACTCTACCACCCTGTACTTTTCTAACTTTCCACCACTTTCCACTGTTTCTACTTCCTACCTCTTTCAATTTTTCTACTGTTCATTTTTTACTTTTCCTACCACTTCTACTTTTTCCACCTCCTACCTCGATCCACTGCAGCAACCTAAGAATGGACCAATTGGCTCGTTCCTATTATTTTCCTTTCCTCAATTTCTTCTCCCATTTTCACTTCTTACTATTTTCCACTTTTTCACTTCCTACTTTTTTGCTCTTTTTTCCTTCTAACTACTTTTCCTTTTCTTTCTTTGTGGTAGGAGAGACAAAGAATCATGTGACTGAAGCCCGACATGTCATCAGACGAACTCCTGTCAAGTGTCTATTTGAGAGTCATATATTACATTATTACATCAATATTAATTTGATAATGATATATTAATATTATTAATATTCTCTCTCCTGAGTATTCTAACTCCTGCTATTGAAAATCTTTTTCAAGTATGTTGTCAAATCTATAATAAATATTCTACATTTTTTACGTTTGTTTCACCCTAATTTGAGAGTACTGCTGAAAGTTGTATGTATTTCTTTATTAGATCGAGATTGGGTTTATATTCAAAGATTTACCGCATGAAAATACTGTATGAATTTTTTGGTATAAAATGACTAGGCTTATCTATATGACGACTTCAATTGTGGTCATATGTATTGGCTAAACTCATCTGTCAAACTGCAATCCGATCATATGTAATGCCTGGGTTGATCAGGTCAGACTGTAAGTTGACCCTATGTAATGCATTATCTAAAATACAATAAATTTCGTTCCAGATTGAAATTGATGACAACTGGGAGACTTGCTATGGCTCTGCCACCTTCAATCCCGACCGCTTTGCAGATCCTACGGCCTTGGTCAACGAGTTGCACGTACGGTCTTGATTCCATCGAGTTTTTTAGCAAAATTAAACCAAGTGATTAATAATCGGAATATTGTGTTGCTGTGGGTGCTGCATGTTTCATGCGCAAACCACTATGCATTAATGCATCTTTCATATTTTGTTAAAATTCTCGTTAAATTACCTAGAATGAAAACATGTTATCGCTGCAGTAATTTAAAATTCGTAATGTTGGCGATATTAGGGTGCAGTTTCATTATTTATCGCAGTAGTACTCAATTGGCGGACCGCGGTCCAAATACGGACCACTGTGTACTGTTGTTTGGACCCCTGTACCTCCTCTTCAAAGAAAATTGGCATCAAAAGTATATGAGGAAGTGGGTAATTTAAAAGAAATTGTGTGTTCATATCAGATTCATATGACCACACATTAAGCTACGACTATCCTCCAGACCATCGACGCGTCGGAAATTGTGTTGCTGAACTTTCTGAAACAATAAGCGAGGACCCCTGTTGTAGCGCATATTTTCTAAGTTATTTCGGTGAATTTCAATCAGGTGGGGGGTCCTTCAGTTTTGCATCATTTAGTTGTAAATTTATTGGTCCACATCGTGATTCTCATTGCATCCCAGTCCATTGATTTTTGTGTAAATTTATTGGCTAATAAAATTCATCCATTCGTCTTATTTTTCTCTCAACATATTTATTGGTTTTGCTAGTTAAATACTATCCTTTATTTTTTTTAATTCCTAATTTGATTCACATATTGTTTTTCTCAACATTTTTTTGATTATTATTTTGTTAAAACTAATTCACATTTATGATAAAATTATTTCAACAGTTTCTTATCTCTTTTCAAACATTTTTTTAGATGGAGTTCCCTCTATTTTTCTGTGCTTTTCGTTTACTTTCTTTCCTTTGTCTTTCCATTTTCAATCCCATTCTTTATGAATAACTCAATAATCTCGGACAGTGATCCCTTACTTCAAAATTCATTACATTCCAGGCTCTGGGATTCAGAGTGACCATCTGGATTCATCCCTTCATCAACGACAATTGTGAAGCATTCACCTACGCAGATGAGAACGGCTACTTCGTCAAGGTAAACGAATTCGAAGTGATGTTAATTTTCATTTCTCACGTAAAAATAAAAATTATTTATTTTTTTACCTGTCAATTATATGTTGTGAGAATAAAATAAATTATGTTTCTGCCCGCTTCCCAGCACATTAGTTTTGTATTATTCTAGTAAAATTACTCTCTCAAATTTCACACCGCCTTAGTAAATAGTCGTATTACTATTATAAAAAAATGTTTGAAGACTTTTATGTCTATAATAGGGTATTCTATTTCAATGTAGTTCTTGTAGATTTTCTCATCTGTTACCTTTAATCACTGGAATGTGTTTCATTATTCTCCAATACAAATCAATGCAGGTATAGTGTTCCAGAGGAATACTGTGAGGGGCAAAATAATACAACACGTTGATTAAATCGCTAGATTGCATATTTATAGACCACGTATAATTACGAAAATTGAAAAATATATATATAAACAATAATATATAAAGGCTAATAATATACCTAAAATCCACAAATATTTAATAGAAAAAATATATAGGAACATGTATAATGAATACGTGAACAAAAGTTTACAACACATTTGAGGATATCCTGCTAGCCTGTAGATAGTAATTTTGCTGTGCTGTTTACGCGATCGCGTCTGTTGTATAACTAAGACCATCATGCTACTATTGCTGCGTCACATGAAGCTCAATGGTTCCGCTCTGAAAGAATGTACTTCCGATTTCTGGATTATTTATTGCAGTGTGAGCTACGGATGTACTACAAATGTCCAAAATATGACTCTCCTAAATGGTTCGTTCTATACTCAGTAAACATATCATTGTTCATTTAGTCAGCAGATGGTGTGACCCAGCTGACTAGTTGGTGGCAGGGCAACTCAGCTGGCATCATAGACTTCACGAATACGGAAGCTGTGGACTGGTGGACGGCGCGACTCCGCAACATTCAGACCACCACCGGCATGGACGGCTTTAAGTTTGACGCTGGAGAGACCAACTGGCTGCCAGACGTGTTCACCTTGAATGCCTCGCTGGAGACCTGGCCAAATGTTTACACAATGAGGTTTGATTTCAATGTGTTTTTATGAGACGATTTTCCTGAATCGGTGTCACCGGTATGTGTCATCCATAAGTACTCGCATTGTCAAAAACCAAATAACTGCACAAGTCCATTATGTGCATGGAATTTTAGTACAGTGGTATTGTTAGTTTCAATTGGTCGGAAAATCAATGAATTATTCTAGTTACAACTTCAATTATTGGCGTTCAACCACTTTATTTTATTGAGATCACTCGGTGACGCATAATTATTTATTAGCTGTAGATAGGAAGTAGTTTATATATTTGTCTTCATTCCTCTATGCTCAATTATTCGTCAACTTTATGTACCGAAAAGTGAAAAGCATTCAAATTCTCCATCGGTAAGGTAGCATTAATATGCTAAACGTAAATTTTTATATGCAACTCGAACCCAAAGTCGTTTTTTAGATGAAGGGAATTCTTAACATTTCACCTAATGAAATTCAAAATCCATGCAGTTTTATAACACAATCTATTTTTAAGTAGAACTGTAGAAGAGGATTAGAAGCTATGAATAATTGTTTCATAATTGCATCACCCATCAATGACGTCGCTTTAACCCTCTACTGCCAAAATTATTTTCTAGATGACCAATAACTTTCTCATCAGGCACATAACCTCTTTATCCTTTCACTGCCAAAATTATTTTCTAAATGATCAATAACTTTCTCATCAGGCATATAACCTCTTTATGGTTTCCTTAAGCCACATTAGGTAAAAAAATCACGGATTTGTACCAAATTCGGTGTAATGAATTTGATACTCTGGGCAGTAAAGGGTTAAAAGAATCTTGTTGGCAGTTATGTGAACATGGCATCTACGTTCGGCGGCATCACGGAGGTACGATCAGGGCGTCACAACCAACACAGCAACATCTTCTTCAGGATGCTCGACAAAAACTCTAACTTCAACGACAATAACGGTGTCCAAACTCTGATACCAACTTTACTGCATTTCGGTTTGTACTGTAATGCTCCTCTCCAAAATGGGATGGATAATTTCTAATAATTTTTCGTAGCATTTAACCCGTCACGCAACAAATGGGCTTATTTAATTTTACTTGTATTATTTAGTTCCTACAGCATACCATTTAGAAATCGACAATCTTTTGGGACAATTTTTTTCACTGAAAGGAGCTACGTTTCTAAAATGACTACCTCAGTTAAGAATTACTTACTTTTAAATGCGTTGCTGATGAGCACTGAATAATTGGTGACTTAAAATTTATTTGATGCTGACGACACCGTATGAGACTTACTCCAGGCTTGTTGACATTTCGAACTTTATTTAAAGACTACGCAGCTAAATTAGTTCCTCCTGTTTCGGAGTTCAGAAAATTGCAGTTTCCTGCCCAGAGCTGTGCAGAATGTAATGCTACAGGCATCACACATTAGAGTTTATATGAAATATGTGTTTTCTAATTTCTTAAGAAATAAGTAGGAAGCTTTTTTAATGAATTGAAGTGACCTCATACTTCTAAAACTCCTTGACATAAAATCTTAAATTTTATGCAGCTTAAGAAGCTATTTCTGGAGAGCTCGGTGACGTAACTCTATACATTCTTAGCTAATCTTTAGGAAAATATGTATCAGCTAGTAACTCTTGAAATTAATATTTAAACTTTTGTCGATAATTAAGTCAAAAATTAGAGCCATTGAAAACTTTTCGTACGAATTGGAATTGATGACTTATCCGAGTATTCATGGTCAGGTTGATGGGGCTATGCCGAGAGTAATTTAATAACAACTTTATTTCCAATCAAGTACACAGTACATAGACATTAGTACATTGGTTTTTCAAATTCTTAAGGTTAACATTCTTAGAGTAGGGATGATGGTGAGCTCCATGCGACGATCCTTGGATGTGTCCATGGGCGGGGAGTTGAGGGCTTACCGATAAGTGCGAGCTCACGGCACGAAACGAGAAACAGCTCGTATTCATGGCCGGGTTCGAACCCGCGGTCTTTCTGCCCGAAACAGAGACCTGATACCTAACACAGGCGGCAGACCACTCGACCACGGTGGCTGACTTACATGAGGAAGAAATATTTACATGAGGAAAGGAATATTTGACTTACATGAGGAAGAAATATGAACTTCTTTGTCATTAAGTTGTTCAGATTGATGCAGTTGTACCGAGATAAATTTAACTATAGATGATTTACATGAAAGAGATATATAAACTTCTTAATATCATCAAGTTGTTCAGATTGTTGCAATTACACTGAGATCATTGAACAAATACCTGATATATAACATAGAAATACGAGCTTCTTTCTGATCTCAATGATCCTTTTTGTGCAGGGATACTGGGTTACCCTTTCGTGCTGCCCGACATGATTGGCGGCAACGCGTACGGCCAGCAGCCGAGCGAGGAGCTCTTCGTGAGGTGGACCCAAGCCAACGCTCTCATGCCGGCCATGCAGTTCTCCCTCCTGCCTTGGAGGTTTGGCAGTCTGGTATGCGCAGTTTCAGGGTTATAGTTTGTGTTCATTTCATTTACTTCTTTATATACAAACTCCCTCCTGCCTTGGAGGTTTGGCAGTCTTGTATGCACAGTTTCAGGGTTATAGTTTGTGTTCATTTCATTTACTTCTTTATATACAAACTCCCTCCTGCCTTGGAAGTTTGGCAGTCTGGTATGCACAGTTTCAGGGTTATAGTTTGTGTTCATTTCATTTACTTCTTTATATACAAACTCCCTCCTGCCTTGGAGGTTTGGCAGTCTGGTATGCACAGTTTCAGGGTTATAGTTTGTGTTCATTTCATTTACTTCTTTATATACAAACTCCCTCCTGCCTTGGAGGTTTAGCAGTCTGGTATGCGCAATTTCAGAGTTGTCTTGTATTTATTCCATTTAATTATTCGAAAGCCAACTTATTCATATCTACATTGTGGTTCTCCTTTTTTCATTGGACTAAACATGCGCGGTTTCTTGTTTTTTTTTTTGTTACGAAGAAAAACGAAAGAAGAAAGAAGTTAAGATAAAAATATAATGCCGTGCGCTTCATGTTTATTTTTCTTCATTTATATTAACTTGTTCTAGATTAAGAAACACGTTACGCTAATCATATTTATTTGTACAAGATTAATCAACAAATTAGAAAGTTTGCGTGTGTGTTTTTACTGACAAAAATTCTTTACAACGATTACGGCAAAAAGGCTTGTGTCCTTGAGAACTACGTAGGAATATTTGGGTGAATCTCTCATTTATTTCTCACAGGGTTCATTTAATCGATGAAGGACTTTTAAGATGCAGTTGAGCGTTTACTTAAACGCTGAAAGTAAATAAATTATATTTTATACATCAAAGTACATTCTAAAATACCAATTTCCCTGTGATAAAATTGGTCTCATTAATAAACTAAAGAGAAATTTTTCCGTGTCATAAATTTACTGATCTTACTTTTTCAGGCAGAAGAAGTTTCTCTGAACGCGTCCAGGTTGCATGTGGAGTTCACACCTCGTCTCCTGCAGGTGAGGGAAGAATCAGGTACTACATTGCTTGCCTTGTGTGTGAGGGGTGACCAAAGTGAAAACTTACTCGGTCCAGCATTCCTTGTTAACCCTTTCGGTACCATGATGCAAATATCAGAACCTTTTCAACATATTTAACATCAAATTTAAAAAAAAGATGCTTTGTGATGTTTTACGGTCACTGCATTCTCCTGATCAAACTGTAGCTTGCACTGCGCTACCAGCGTTTGCACAGACACATGTTGCTCTGCATCTAAAAATGCGCAAAATTGGAGCAGTACTTATGTGTACCGTCAGTATCGAAAGGGTTAAAATACCAATGGAAAGTCACGTTGTGTTAATATTTCTTACCTTATTTTTGAATGCAGTAGCTTTCATTCAAGAATTGTAATATTGGAATTCTTTTGAAGTTAAAAAAAACTTGTTGCAATCAAAAGTAACTCTCCGTCATAATTGAACTCACCATAAGAAAGAAATAATCCTCACAAATATTTTATAATCATACAAAGTTACTTCGAACAGAGGATGTCGATGTCAGTGGTATCTAATTAGCCGAGTACTCACAGCAACATCAGTCATAAGAATTTTGTGAATTTCTGCTCAAGTATCTGCGGTGATTGTGTCGCACAGGCGGCGGTGGAGAGCACCACGTCGGTGGCGGCCATCAACAGACCGACTTGGTGGTTGTGTCCCCTGGAGGAGGACTGTCTCACGGCAGACCAGCGTGAGTCCCGTACATCTTAACTAGTAAATTTAGTTTCCACGCTACAACTCTCAACAAATATGAGGGTTGCACTCGCACGAAGCTCATTTGCACCGTTTAATTCTAACTACGCTGGAGTGCAACGTACGCAGGTTTTAGAATACAGTGGCGCCAAAAAATTTGCACTGCCAATATTTTCTAAAACTTGTAAATTATGCTAAATATAAGGTAACTGATCAAAACAACCTTTAAACCATTCGATTCGGCGTTGATTCTTCTTTAATATCGTATGCTTATTTTTGATTTTCAATTGGACTATGCAAGAGTTCACATCAATCTACATATATAGAGAACATAAAATCAAGACGGCAAAAAGAAACTCCGTGCTTCATATTTTGAAAATAAACCCGTTATTATGTCCAGCTTTTAGACAATACAGTGTCTGTAATCGTGCCAACTGTTGCTCTACGTTATAACCAAGTTATGTTTAGTTCGAATGCCTCGACTTTCTCTTAATGACACTAAGGAGCTTATTAAACTCCACAATACTAGAATATCCAACCGAAAAATTGGCAAAAGATTGAAACGTGATGAGAAAACTGAACGAATGACTTTGCAAAAGGACCAGAAAAATGGCAGTGTTCAAGATGCCCTTAAATCCGGCTGTTCTAGGGTAACTTCTTACAGAGACGACCGCACCATAAAGATTTGCAGCCTCAGAAACAATTTGAAACTTCTCCTCAAATCCAAAAAGATTGTAACCTTGCTGGAGAGTGTTCTTTTTCAACGACTAAGAACAAATTGAAGGAGTTTAAGTTGCGATGTAGTATCGCAAGACGCAAACCAATGATATCTGTGAAGGACAGAAAGCGCCGTATAGACTTCGTCAGATGCATGAGGATCATGACACCCCATACTGGCGGAAGATGCTTTTGAGCGATGAAAGCAAGTTGAATAGGCAAGGCAGTGATGGCAAGCAGTATGTCCGACGAAGGAAAGACGAATTTAATCACAGGTGCACAGTTTCAACGCTGCAGCTAGGGTGGGTGGAGGTTCCGTCACGGTGTGGGGTGTGATCAGTGTCCATGGTACGGGGCCTCTAGTTCGATTACACGGTCGAATTAACTCGACCAAATACATTGATATGTTCGATGCGCATTTTGTGGCCTATTTTGGTGAAAATGTGGAAGACAATCCCATCTTCATGCAAGATAATACCTCCATTCACACGGCTGGCAATGTCAAAAGGTTCCTACAGGGACATAACATTCCATGCTTGGACTGGCCTGCCGAATCACCAGATCTCAATCCAATTGAGAATGTACGCCACTACATTTTAAAACAGCTACGCAACAATAATATTTGTAATCTTGATGAACTGTGGACAAAAATTACAGAAAAGTGGGACGCCCTTTCACCGGAGTTTTGTCGCAAACTAATCGAGGGAATGCCGAAGCGATTGTGGGCTGTTAAATCAGAGAGAGGTTATGCTACTAAATACTGACTAGTTTACTTTATTTTGGATGTAATTATGTACTAATGTTTCATTAAGATAACACTTTTTCATCATGCAGAACTTCTTTTTGCCTTATTGATTTTATATAAATTGATGTGAATACATGTATAATCCAATTGAAAGTCGAATATAAGCACACAATATAACAGAGGAATCAACGTCGAATCAAACGGTTTATAGGTTGTTTTGATCAGTTACCTTAAATATAGCGCAATTTACAAGTTTTAGAAAATATTGACTGCTCGGACTTTTTTTGGCGCCACTCTACATGATATGGACAGCAAATATAAAACCTATATGGCAGCTTATCTCCGATAGGCTCATTATTGAGGAATACCCCAACTACTGCAAGTTCATTGTTGCAGAATACCTGCTGGGTGACGACGTGTTGGTGGCGCCAGTCGTGGTAGAAGGAGCGGTGGAGAAAGAGGTGGTACTGCCTCCCGGAGACTGGGTCGCTAATGTGGACGGGGTGACCTACTCAGGCCCAGGCAAGGTGGTCTTCACAGACGTCACCTTGGACAAGCTCGTCTACCTCACCAGAGTGTGAACCGGATGCGCCAATTTGCTGAGTCACTGCAAGCCATGATGAGTACACCAAGCATTCATTAGTTTTGAAAAGAGTAAATTTTAATATTCTCTTCACTTACAATTGATTCAAAAGACTGTCAGAGTAGCTAAGCTTGTGTTAGAGTTGTGATCGTTGAAGGTTGGAATGCACTGTTGGGGATTTATTCGGAATTCATAGGTAACAACAATAATTACTGCCTCTTACAATAGGAATTAATTTTAGGTTAGTACGTGGATTATCTGGAGCCAGCCACAGGCAACACTTTTTATTCGGAGCGCAATCAAAAAGCTTAGATAATTGAACTTCATCTATCCTTACCTTGCTCGTCCTCTTAGGCCTCAAACGCACAAAATGAGTTACTATTGTGGTCATGAGGTTCTTAAACTGTTCGTGAATAAACATCCTAAAACAAACTGCTTCTCATTCTCTTTAATCCTTGCCTTAATTTTATATTTTTATTAAGAATTGTGAAGAATAGCAATTATCAAACAAGATAAGTATATCTAAAACTTGAATATTAAGGATTGCTTTTTTTATTGATGCCTTAACCGTTCATAAATA
This sequence comes from Trinorchestia longiramus, assembly GCA_006783055.1. NCBI lineage: Eukaryota > Metazoa > Arthropoda > Malacostraca > Amphipoda > Talitridae > Trinorchestia > Trinorchestia longiramus. The sequence goes on along the minus strand of VCRD01002984.1, from coordinate 39,877 downwards.
GGTAATGTGCACAGTCTGGTATTGAGCAAGTAATCCCATCATTCATATTACAAGTAAAAATTTGTCTGCGTTCATGCAGTTACTCGATAGAACGTTTGTTACTATACTACTATCTCTTTCTAGACTCTTGCCTTATTTTTCAACTGTTCTTTTTTCTAGATCTACTCCTACAAGACTATAATCCTCCATCTAGATTTACACACAATGAAATGTCATCCTCTTTCTCGATTTACTCTTTCTTGACTAAAATACGTTTTCAATTTCATCTTAAACAGTCCTACGACTCACTCCAGCATAACCATAAGTCCTACCTATTTCACGATTTTTTACTTTAATTCTGTGCAGGACAGAAACCAATAATATTATAAATACTCGCTGGACTTGCATGCGCGAGGCAAGTCCATCTCAACGACACTAAATATTGATTAGTTAACCCCTTATCCTTCTGCAGACGGGTTGGGTTACATTTAACATACCAAGGTTACCAAAACTACTTGAATGTCTTGATATTTTATTAAGCAACGTCATAATTTGCTAGTAAGCAGACGGTAGGTACACCTAGGAAGGAAGATAGGGAGTGGACTGAAGGAAATTTATTGCAGTTAAGTTCCAGGTAGTGCTGACTCGAATACAATTTGTTCTGTTTCCTTTTCATCATACTACGCAAGTACATTATGCACCGGTTTCAATATGTTCATTGACCTAATTCTAAGAAACTGGAAAGGAATAGATGACTCATTTTTTACTACTAGGAGCAAAAAATCTACCAAAAAATCTATTAACACGTTGACTCCGAAGTGGTACGTATGTGGACCACTTAGATTAGGTTCTGTAATTTTTTCAGATCCTTCTAGTGACTATGGGTACACAGTGAAGATTTACACCAGTCAGGCAATCGGAGGCAACGTGTTTACATTACTAACGCTTCATCCGTAAATTTGGAACCAATTGAACATTTTTTTCGAAGGAACACACTCTCTGCTGCGTACAAAACAAGTATAAGTTTAAGAAGAACATTTTGCAAAGCCGTTAAGAAAACTAGCATAAAAATAGAAAGAGCCTCTTTTACGGAACTACCGAACATGAAATTGTAAAACGTGGCTAACTGAATGGTACCAAAAGAGCCAATAACCCTGAACAAATATTTTATTACGAAAAACCTAACAAGGAAAGAAACTTTTTATTCCTCAATGATGAAGATTATAGACTGCAGGAGTCACATCTCAAGTACTAGCAGCGACAGAGAACTTCGTATTGTCAGAAGCTCCTCACCATGTGAGGTCAAAACTTTGCGTACGAATTTCGAAAAGTTAGAAATTGGTAAAATTCAGCAGCTATGCTGGCAAACTGTTTTGAAAGGGTGCAAAAATCTTCGAAAATAGTACGCAATGCCTACCTTACGAATTTTCTATAATCAGCATAAAGTGTTCGAACACCAGCAGAGAATACTAAAATGGAACGAAAAATGTAAGCAGGAAGTGAACAGGTAGAGCATTGCAGATAAACGGTTACACAAGGGAAGGAAAAAACGATGGATTTTTCGCAATACAACACTCCTGCAATATGAAATGCTGCCTTTACGATGGGTCAGTAGGGTCATCATCAACGCACATACCCTTAGCCTTCTTTCCCCATCGCAAACGCATTCTTTCCCAATCCCAAGAGCAGTTCAGAAATAATTTATCCCTAATAGAAGCTACAAGTCGCCTAGATACACAGTCCCTTCAACGCCTCCCGGGAGAGGAAAATGTACCCATTGACATTTTTTGTAGAACTGCTTTCCTCTTAACTTGAACAACCGAGTTGGTGAAGTTAGGAAACCGTCGTGAAAATGTCGAACACTATTCTTCCATTATGCAGAATATAATTGAAACTCTGAATCCCTCAAAAACATACTAGCTAGTTACACTACATGACTATTTGGTAGTAGCAATCTACTGGAAAACTAGAGATTTTCAATAAAGCTAAACTAGGCAACATTATAAACAAGGGTTGCACTCAACAGTCAGCAGACATCCTGCAACATTTGACACAAGAATAAATGCGAGCACTAACAGATGCTGCATCAAACTACCCATGAATGATCTTAAGCAACGAACTAAACGTAAACTCATCCGACCATAAACCTTTCCCAGGAAGTAAGGTCTTCAAATCTCTGTCACGCAAGAGCGGAACTTTGAATCTAGAAATAATAACCAGGTAGCTTGTAAGATTGTGCAGACATAGCAATCTTTTGCGATTTCTGAACTGTATTAAGTTTTCATAAATTCAATAGTATAAATTCTTTCAGACAGATATACGAGTGCACTAAGCGTTTTGAATTCATGTACTCACAGTATGGCCTGCAAACCAGTGTTCACTGTTCGTAAACTGACTGCTAGGAACATTTTCCCTGTAAGTTAAAATAAATAAGAAACGAAGACGTACTCTCGATTGATAACTCGCTTAAGTGGCGGTAATATCAAGCAGCAGGCAGTGTCGTACTTGTCGACGTCAACAACATCTACGTTGTTGATGTAAACCATTATAAAATAGACTGACCATAGAGTGACATCACTAGCGAGTTTAAATGCGCTGTTGTTGTCAATGTTACGAAACTAAAAAAGTACCCTCAAGAAAAATCATTCCCTCCACTTAATAACTGTACTACACAAATATGCACGGTACACTTATTTCTTCATGAGACACAAGCTACAAACATCCTAAATACCATGCAACCTAAATGTTTCAAATTCAATTTTTTCCCTCAACAAATAATAGAACCGTAACCTCATCACGACTATTCTACGTTAGCATAACGCTACTGCATACCAACTAAGCAGTGGCTTTCCCCGGAAAACATTCCGTTCTCATCATTTAAACCCAGAGCTTTTAAGTTTGAAATATCAGTCTTACAAAATTTTCAATTAAAAGCCGAAAAGTTGTAAAAAAATTGACATCCCTGATCAGAACCTCAAGATAAAAACCAGCACCAACGCACACATTAATGATAAAGGATTTAAACATCACTGATCAGCACCTCCAGCATCACAATTAGATATGACCGTATGTCCACGCCAATCGCAGTCACAACCAGTACCTTAACTATTTCTCTTCAATCACATTCATAATGCAAGGAAAGTTAACTTCCCCTAGTGGTTAACAAACTTGATTGCACTGCAGAAAGATGTTACGATCCTATATTTAGGAATTATCGATAATTTTGCTTCACCGCAACTTCACTGTCTCGTCGCCCAAGTGGCATTCTCTTCAAACTCCCGCTATCTTCATTAAACGCTCCACGGCTGCAAGCAAACCATTATCCTTTATTTCTTAACGCTAACGCTAAGCAGTACAATCTACCGAACAGGTCATTTTGCTATTTCCACTCAACATGTTACGTATCTCACTGATCAACAATTAGCATCAATAACAATTAAGGCAACAAGCGTTTTATTTAGCATGCACAGAACATTTATGATCAACTCACTATAAAAGTCAACATTCACTTCATAATCAAATAATAATTTCATTCTATTACGTCACACCGCTTGAATCTTACACATACGAGTATAGGTTTAGGGAGATCCGTTTCTAATTTCCGATGACATACTGAAACTAAAAGTACGTTTAAAGCAATCTATCTACGAACTAATTCCTGTACTTCAAAAAAGCTAGGGAAAGACTATAGAATACCAACTAATTATAAAATATCAAACAAACAGAGTATTAACATGAGAACGCTGAGCAATGTAAAGCATGACGCAGTACGACACTCATAATCTCCAGTTGATGGTCGTGAAAATAAATATTTAACCAATAAACCCAGGCTGGCGTCATGAATAACAGAAGGCTCGTAATCCAGAAATAGCTGCCCTTAGTAGTAGCTTAAAAGGAAAGAAATGGACTATTATCATTATATTCCTAGTTCAACCACCGCAGACACAATAAAAGCAGGTAAACAATGGAAAACGGCGAAATCGTCTAAGCTATAAAACACACATTATTTTCGCAACTTATTCAGCAAATAAAAATCGTAAACACACAACACTCAACAAGCAAATAAAAACTTTCAGTATAGTTACCAAAAAGTCTCTTTATCAACACCAGCTTACCACTAACAAAATTCAAAAGTTAAGGAATGTAGTGGGAGAGACACTTAAGAGATTAGTCACCAAGTAAGTTGGCGTAGTCCATAATAAAGAAAAACGTCAATCATTGTGAAATAAGACAGTCTGATTTTCTTAGCAAGCAATAATGATCATGCAGATGGTAAGTCAAACCAAGACTAAAGACAGCGAAGTCTTTAGTCGTAGTCGAAGTCAACTACGAATATCTGCGTTCATCTCGAAAGAGCCACCACTACACGAGCGGGTACAGAGATACATTAGAAATTTTAAGTATTTTCAGGTTCCTGCTCTGGAAATCATACACGCATCTGCATCAACAGGTGTGATCGTTGAAATCCAAATACACCCTATTAAAAATTCTCTGTTAGGTGAGCCGTGTAATAGCTGATATCATTAACACAAACTCAGATTTCGAAAACAATATGTAGGCCGATGAAGCGTCAATCAGATTGACCCTCATTTTGTTCTTAAAATTAAATAAGTACACACCTAGTTCTTGTAACAGATTAACCTAATACTAATACAGAAAGAGTATAATATAAAAAAATGACATTCAAGAAAAATGAAAAAGTAGTATGTAGTCCAGAGGAAACGAGCAATGAAAATAACCAAGAACACAAGAAGACAAAAAGGGAGATGTCGTAGTATTCCACTGTACTCTTTCCTCACATGAGAGCACGGTCTCAAGACGAATCAGATCATGTGATACAATCTGCTAAAATGAAAATATGAATTTTTCAAACAGGGTGGTCCAATAATTAGCTTCAATTTTACAAGTAGTTGCATTGCACGCAGGTCTAGCGAGTGCGAGGTTTCAGGATAAAGTAAAATTCATCTACTGTACATATAATGTGTTGCTTCAACCACGGCGATCCCGTTCAGTACTGAAGTTTGTTGAAATTCATTGCTTTATTAAGGCAAGCTTTATTTTCAGCACCCTCACAAATAAGCCTAAACAGAGGCGCTTTCCTGTAGCCAAAACCACTTCAAAATCAAAATATTGGGCAACAGTCAATATAAATACTAGACACTTGTTGCATAATTTTTTGACAACAAGAACTAAAGAGCTGGAAATATATTAAACAGAGAATGCACAAAGTTTTTCTCCATACAGAGTGCAATTTAAGACTAATTTCATCATAATTTAGAGCGAATCACAATTTTAAAAGTTTCCCGCGATAAAGGTGTCGAACTGAAGAGAGAATTAAAAATAATAAGAACTACCCAAATCAAACAACTAATGGGAAGAGAGGCATATTACCTTAGAAGTTGAAAAGTTCTAGAATTGGCGACTTTTATCGCAGTTTTAGTACACCATGGAAGTAAAATTCAACCATGGCTGCTGCCAACAAAGGTAACTCAAACTAAAGCATCCATGGGAAGTGAACAGGTCTAGGGAGAGGAGTAAATTGAGGTTTTTACAACACTAAAGCTTGGGAATGAGCGCTACATGCTATCAGCACGAGTTAAAATAGCAGAAGGCAATCTATCAAGCAGTGAAAATGAACACTACAGATTCGCAAGACCAGCACTGTTGTTTGTTCAGCGAACTTCCAGAGGCATTTCCTAGGGGAAAATCTGTAGGCAACACACTGACGATGAGACATTGGCTTGACTATCATTAGCCTCTACGGCCTGCTGTTGTGGCAAAAAATTGTTCTAAAGCTTGCGTACAGTAAGAAAAAGAGACGTTGAAAAAGATAAACCTCATTACGATAAGTGACTTCTTAACGTGGTATCCTACGAAAAACGAAGATATACGGGAATAATAAGAAGGACCTGAAATGAGGTGGTGCTTTTAAGGACGATGTACTTTTCGGGACAAGATGCCTTCAAGGAAAGCCTTCAAGTATTGTAAATAGGATTGAGGTAGAAGCATTTGGTCAACCCCAGTTATCCTCATGCAGGAGCCTAAGTGAGGAAAAATTCTCTTGTTATTTGCAAGACATGATGTGTGACGAGACCATGGTGCAACGGTGTTAGAAAACCTGCTGCGTACAACATGCCAGAGACTGAGTTAGAGCTAACGGGAGTGGACGGTAAAAACGTTTCCATTTCCGAATTTAAAGAGATAGTAGTTCCATTCTCAACTTTGGAAAATAATTACAATTTTCTGAGATGATCTGCTGATCCTTGTTGATTAAGATAATCTACACACTGAAACTGTTCCGATATATTCAACCGGCATCGCACAGGTGGAATATTGTAGTCACCTCGGTAGATACAATTTTTAAAATAACAGCGCAGCCCTTTGATTCAGAAGTCAGGCTGGACATAGATCAAAATTAAATGAAATCATCGTTCACGGCGTAGATACATCAACCACTCAAAAAGAACAAGGCAACACAAGGCCTACCTAAGTAACACTACGTTAATAATAGTACCATGTACTACTAGAGTGCAGTATAGAGCTAGGGATGCCTACGAGGAATCCTAATTCCTCTATTTATACTGACCAAACGGACAATATTATCACTAAAAGAACACAACTGTTTTTCCTTCAGGATTCAAATCCTTAACCTGTACACTACGAAAACGCGTGTGCGCATTTCAATTTAGCATCAAACACAGTACATTTAGATCGCAAAAGCGAATGAAAGAAAAAAAAGTTAAGAGAATAGAAAGGTTTGGTATCATACACACTCGTGCATGGCGCAGCTGGGCTATGTTAGCCTTCATAAGACATAAACAACTCGCGTTGCAATGCAACGGGTTGACAGAGGAGCTTAAGATGAAGCAGTGCAACGCCAAGCCACAAAATTTACAAACAAGAACAGGAACTTCCAGAATACTTTCCACTGCCCAGAAGTTCGCAAGAGAAATCACGATAGATTACTTCCCATATCCCAAAAGTTATCTAGAAAAATATATGAAGAACTGCTGATTTTGAGTATTTATGGAGTCACAAATCTGTATACAATTAGAGTTTAGCTATAAAAACAAATTTTTTGGACAATATTGTGCAAAAAAAATTGTAAATCCCTTGGCGTGCTGTAGTCAGGCATATTCTAAAGCGCACACAAATCTAACATGAAGATAAAAGACGCAAATTAAAACAATACTTGTTCCACTTGCACACGCGAAACAAACTACATTCGTACACAGCGAAAATATACATTATATCTCACGCACAAAGTAGAAGACTTGAAGCAATTTCGAGAATCTTAAGCAAAACTTTTGATATAAAACACTGCTCCTCGGCAGTTCACAACAAAAAGATCACAGATTAAGTAAAAATTAAGTACATGTAATTGTAAAAGACAAGTACATACAGCAGGAACCAAAAAAACACATTCGATGCGTACGAGTATTTTAAGAAGTACTTTCATTTGCACTACGGATGATAATAATGGCAAAGCTAACCGTCTGACAGTAACAAAGAACGGTATAACAACGTTGTACGTCACATCATAGTTAAATAAAGACATGGCGAACATAATTGAGCTAGTTAGAAGCATTTCCTTCTATTTCAACTCTACTACGGCATAAATAAATGAAAACGATGCATCTTTTCAACAAAAACGATGCACCTTCTACAGTTTATAATACTGGTAAAAAGCATCAATAAATATTCATAGTTAAAGGAAACTGAGCAATACCGTAAGAATGCACGCAGCATCAAATAATAAAACACCTCCAGCTTCACAAGAAAGAACATCATAGCTACCACCCTCAATTTGTATCATGACTGAAATGGAACTAATCGAGTAACGGTATATACTCTGAGTAAGGTAGCCACAGGCATGGTAACAAGACCATACACTTCGCGAGAACATTGATAGGGAGATTTCACGCTCTCTCCTCTTCTAAACCCGCACCAGAAAGTGAAAGAAAATTACAGTCATACGCCTGGTATGTTTACCAATATGTCACAGAATACTTCACGGGTCCTTGACAAGTTTTCATATTTTCCATAATTCCACAAATAATCCTACGTTTAAAAGTAAGCTATATTTACTCCGTCTCTTCTAAAAGAAAACACTGAAGTTACTCAGGTGCATATTAATAAGTGTATTCAATTAAAATGTTGGCCATATCGGCTTCGTACAGTTAAGTCCCCACTCATTATGGCTTGAAATAGACTAATGAAGTAATACATTAGCGTATTATCCAAATCCTCAACTACTTTTTGCAGTTCAAGTCCTAAAAGCAGACTTACAGCATAGCCGCGGTAATGGCAACATTTTCAACCTACAAAGAAGAACACAAGTTAGAGGTTCCCTCACTTTATGCCCCTCGAACTCCCTGAGGAATCAGAAGACCCCACGAGCTCGCAACTTTTCCAGAGACGATTTGAGCCAAAGAATAGAGGCCGTTGTTTCTCCAACCACAGCCTAGTTTAGACTTGCAGAAACGTGTCATTATCCCATCCTCACACACCCCCTGGGGGATCATGCACTTCTGTTGAAGAAACCCTGATATAAGTTATGAAATTGTTGGAGTTAAGAAGTTGAACAAAGGAAAGGTTATCTGTGCTAGCCAATGTGATGAAAATAAGAGAGCAATAGTAGCTAACATGAAAGGAGGGGAGCACATGTTGCACTACACGGAGCGCAACGAAAGGAACCAATATGGTTCAAAAGTTCAGATAGGAAGTGCAGTTTTATGTTTTTTGGAACACATTGTTAAATTCATAGGCAAAACTGCGGTAGGAATTACTCAAGGCAAGTCTAAGGAAGTGATGCTTCACGTTAAGAGATGAAACTGTACAACAAATTTTATGTAGTACACAAAAGCCGGATCTTAAATCCAAGCGTTAATAAGAGCTTGGAAAATTACTTGAAAGTAAAAGCAATGTTTCAAATTGTTAGAGGAATACAATTACAAGGAGAAAGTTTTTTGTAGGAGTGTAGGTACAAAGTTATCATAAGCGATGTTGGAGTAATGGCTTAGACGGAAATTCTGTACGGAATAAAATATTATAAAATGATCAAAGAAATTGTAGACTACGAATTTATAAATCAATCAAGTTGGAATACGACAAAGCTTCTACTTGACATGGTTTCTGTTAGCACGGCCTCTACAAAGGCGCTCGCACATTTTGGTAGAGTCATAGTTTAGCGGTGAAGGCTCGGGTGGGAGAAGGAGGGAAGTAGGTTGAGAGTGAAGGGACACTGGAGAGGAAGGTTGCCGTGGACACCGGGTCCAGTACGTTGAGTTCTCCACCGCACCCCTGAGTCCCGAACGGAGCCGCTGGGCAAACAACAACAACAACATAGTTTAGCACTGCGCAACACTGCATTTGCCAGATGAAGTAGGAAACTACGGAAATTCGTTGATATTGTTAACTGTGCGCAAGTGTCCTCCGTCTCTCAATTTCTCAACACACACAGTGAGGTACTCGTGGTAACAAATAGTGCAGCAGGAAGAAAGATATGGTGAAATGGCTGAGTTGACAACGGATGAGGGGTGCGTAGACGGAGTAGAAACGGCGTCTAGTCGGAGCAGACGCCAGGTCTAGTCGGAGCAGACGCCAGGTCTAGACGGTGTCGGAGGCGGAGGGCCGGCGGGCGCGTTGCAACAGCCTGGGAGCTGAAGTCATGATGGCGATGGCACCGATGGGAGCAGTGATTAAGATCACAAGCACGGCGATGGTCAACACCTGAGAAATTCATTTGGTTAGAAAGAATTATCACTACTCCCTTATATTATTCTTTGGATTGGATGATGAGAAATAGGTTTGCTGACAGCAGCATAACTTGAGATTCCATGAGAATATTGGTACACGAGTAAGAAGAAGAAACGTCGGTGTGAAAAATACTTGGCAAAATCTTAAATAACTCAGTCTACATAGGGATAGTTTTGTGATGAAAATATCAGAGTTTTGGTAATCACTCGTCAAATAAAAGTGTACGGCAGCAATGCAGGTCGATTAGTAACGTTTCGCTAAACGTACGGGTCTGAAGTGGTGCTGAAGAAATGTTAGAGAGATACCATATGTGCGAGATTGAAGGCACAGATTGTTGACGTAAAATAATTTTAACACTTACGCGCACGCATCTCTGTGAAGCGATTTCCAGACATGTGAATTGACAAACCCTGCTGCCTAAGTCACAATATGGAGCTAAAAGAAATGAGAAAGGTCACTGCCAGACAGTGAACGCATAACCGGAGTAAGGGGTGTGTGTGACTAGAGTGAGAAGGGTGTGACCGGAATGAGGGGTGTGTGTGAAACTAGAGTGAGAAGGGTGTGACCGGAATGAGGGGTGTGTGTGAGACTAGAGTGAAAAGGGTGTGACCGGAATGAGGGGTGTGTGTGAGACTAGAGTGAAAAGGGTGTGACCGGAATGAAGGGTGTGTGTGAGACTAGAGTGAAAAGGGTGTGACCGGAATGAGGGGTGTGTGTGAGACTAGAGTGAAAAGGGTTTGACCGGAGTGAAAAGGGTATGAGCGGAGTGAGAAGGATGTGAACGGAGGGGTGTGTGTGACCGAAGTGAAAAGAGTGTAGACGGAGTGAGGAGTTTACATGACTAGGGTGAGAAGGGTGTGACAAAGTCTCCGTATTCCAGACAAATTTCACAAAATCTTTTGATAGTAAAGAGTGGCAACAAAGATTACTCACAACATGGAACTAGTCATAAGCAATGAATTTTTATGCAGGCAACTAACACGATCAGCTACCTGAATAGTTATCTAACGGCTGAATTAGATTAATGACCTAATTGACTATACGTAATAAGTTTCGATTACTATCAACTACTATTGGTGATGGGACGATTAATAAAAATTTGAATCAAAAATTGAAATATCGGAGGAATTTCTTTACATCGAATAGGCATTCGAGTCTAAAATTGCAAAGTCATTTCCGATTTCTAAAGCGATTCTTTCCTGTAAAATACATGCATCAACGTGACTATTCAACTACCAGCACTGAGACAAACACCAGGATTGTCAGAATTGTACGATGGTGCCAAACTTACCCCACTTTCTCTTCAAATGATGGTTTTGATCAGTTTAGTACGATGACGATCTAATTCAGTAGACTTTTGTACTTGTGGCCAATTTCATATTTTCCCTGATTTTCTAAAGATTTATTCATTAAATTATATGATTATATCATGAAAATAATAAAAATCTGAACAATAAACATGAACGTTATCTTTTTATCCGTGCATTAAACAACTTTGTGTGCAAACACCGTACATTTCTATAAGGCAGAAAAACAGCGGAACGCTCTAGTGTTACATTAAAACCATTGTTAAATATGGTTGTAAGTTAATGCTAAAAAAGGTGAAAACGAACATATGAAGATACTGTAGTACGTAACCAAGCACATGGCTGCTTGGCCAGATATTAAAAAACAAGAATTAAATAGGAATCGGAAATCGAATCGGAAATCGTATCTGAATCGTAGTATTTGAATGGTATCGATATTGGAAAACTGCCATCAAAAAGCTACAGCGTAACACAATTTAAAACATTTCTACGATTTATGAAACCAGCGACGTGAACTCTTCAACAACTCCTATAAAATCCTTCAAAATGAAAACTATGTCAAATCCTCTCTTACATGAAAGGATAAAGCTACACACAATATATTATAACGTAAGAGAAAACAAAACACTTAACTGGACCCAATAATGAATAACTGAACCTACGAATAATACACCCCATGAATAATATACCTAAAAGCATCTGATGATGGCAAAAGTAAGCAAAGGAAGTCACTGAGAAGCGCTGTTTTGACGTGTGAGCACCAAAAATAATAATCAAGACATACAAAGCGTTAGTTGTGCAAAAAACAAGTAGAAACTTACCAAATGAATAAGGAAAAAATAAATGCAGTAATATTACACATCATTCCAGCATGAACGAAAACTTTCAAATGGACAAAATTATTTCAAGTGTGTGTGAATAAAGAAATAGGAACAGGTATCCTTAACACTACTGTAAGTAGCGAAGCAGCACCAACCTGATAGGTAAGCAAGTTTACGTCAATGTAAATAAAGAAATATGACAAGGTTCCTCTACACTGGGTAGTGAAGCAGCAGTAACCTGATAGGAAAGCAATTTTACGTCAATGTAAATAAAGAAATAAGACAAGGTTCCTCTACACTGGGTAGTGAAGCAGCACCAACCTGATAGGAAAGCAATTTTACGTCAATGTAAATAAAGAAATAAGACAAGGTTCCTCTACACTGGGTAGTGAAGCAGCACCAACCTGATAGGTAAGCAAGTTTACGTCAATGTAAATAAAGAAATATGATAAGGTTCCTCTACACTGGGTAGTGAAGCAGCAGTAACCTGATAGGAAAGCAATTTTACGTCAATGTAAATAAAGAAATAAGACAAGGTTCCTTTACACAGAGTAGTGAAGCAGCAGTACCTGTTTGGCAAGCACGATCTGATCCTCGTCAGCACCGATGCGGTTGGCGTAGTCCAGAGCAGTCGACCCAATGGCAGCCTGCACACAATGTTTATAATAAAACATTCATAATACTCAAATCACGCAAGTTGAATAAAACCCTACTTCAACTGGAGGCCAAATAGAGGTTTCAGCAATCCGTTAAGAAATAAAAAGCAGATGAGGAAAGTTCGTAGAATCGATAAGCAAGAAACATCAAGACACTATCAACAGTCTACTTATCACGGTAATAGAAAATAAACATTTCTATAAAAGAGAGCAGCGCTCCTTGCGTCAGTGAGCGCGACTGATGACGAGTTATGAAGCGCATGCTCATAACCATGTTTTATTGGAATTATTTAATCCTTCAGTGTTAGACATAAAAAATTTCTGAAAGCTCTCTTTAAAAATCTGAAAGCGACTATAACTTGCATTCCTTAACAAGCTAGAAGTAACAAACAGAAACCGGTTTAAAAACATTTTCAAACTGCGTAATTGAAGCCATGGGTCCTACAATGTCGTGTTTGTCCAATGACTTACCATTGAGAAATCAACAAATAATCTGTTCACAAGTAAGCTTTTAAACATAACAGAAAAACAGGATACAATATACTTCACAATAAACGACGGTAGTGTCAACAAAACGAAATAAGCGACTAATTCAAAGTGGTTTACTGGATATTCTTTTAGTATACAGACATCTCGGTTTCAGCGCCCTGATCCCTCTCTATACCTTATGCCACGAGACACGAATACCAAGCTGCAGATGTCATCAGTGGTATATCTGCCTTCAATTTAGTGAGACCTTAACTCTTGGTGTACTGTTACGGTGTCCTCAACCCTTGGACTATCACCCCGGCGTTCTCAAAAGCTGAATGACTACAAAGGTGTCCTCAACAATTAGACAACTACAAAGGTGTCCTCAACAATTAGACAACTACAGTGTCCTCGACAATTAGACAACTACAAAGGTGTCCTCAACAACTAGACAACTACAAAGGTGTCCTCAACAACTAGACAACTACAAAGGTGTCCTCAACAACTAGACAACTACAAAGGTGTCAACAACTAGACAACTACAAAGGTGTCCTCAACAATTAGACAACTACAAAGGTGTCCTCAACAATTAGACAACTACAAAGGTGTCCTCAACAATTAGACAACTACAAAGGTGTCTGTTTTCAAGAACCCAGCTCCTGAAGGGAAGTGTGTTACCTGCACAGTGGCCTTGGGCAGCCAGGCGAGGGCAACGAACAAGCGCTCTCTGATGTTGAGACCGCTGCCCAGCACCACGAAGAAAGTGGTCACCACGCGGCACGTCAGGCTCACACACAACGTCGCCACGCCCAGTCCTATTGTGTCCAGTTCCAGCTGGAGTATCTACAAATTTAATAACGAAACTATTGTACGGAACTTCTTTCTACATGAAGATGATGATGATGATTATTTAATCCTTTCAAATCTGGAGGTATGCACACATTTCATACCTCCGAAGAGGTAATGTTTAATGTTTGGTGGTACAGAAAGCATACCCCTTTTTTTAAATTGAGTACCTGCGCCATTCAGCAGCTCAAAATTTGTACCACAATCGTAAATTTAAGAGAATATTCACTATGAATTTATAAACTTTAGAGCGTGTTACACATTTCTTTCCATCAAAAGTATGAGCCTGAAAGGGTTAAGAGATGTTTACGTTCCAGACAAGAGCGGTCACGTTGTATTGTTGTTTTATATACGCATACAATGAAGCTATTCCGTCGTTACAAAAATAATGGCCGATTTCAGAAACCTTCCAGACCTTCAAGCGGCCATTATTTTTGTAACAACCTAATATTACGTCACTTCAAGAAAGGTAGTAAAAATATATAATTTCAAGATAAATGAGAATTTTACGAAGGTAATGCAACAGAAAAACGGTACCCGGAGCTTTAATTTGGGTCAGCTAAAAGATTTGTTTTCGTTAGGTTGCAAAATCGCTGCAGTTCTGTTATAAAAATCCCAAACATCACTACGACCAGTGTACCAAGAAGGAGAGCTGGCTTATTGTGCATGTAAAAACAGGTCATACATATTAAAAAGAGACGAGATTTTGCGCCTTAATTAAGCAGCCACCGTGGTCGAGTGGTCTGCGGCCTGTGTTAGGTATCAGGTCTCTGCTTCGGGCAGAAAGACCGCGGGTTCGAAACCCGGCCATGAATACGAGCTGTTTCTCGTTTCGCGCCGTGAGCTCGCACTTATCGGTAAGCCCTCAACTCCCCGCCCATGGACACATCCCGAGATCGTCGCATGGAGCTCACCATCATCCTTGCTCTAAGAATGTTAGCCTTAAGAAATTGAAAAACCAATGTACTAATGTCTATGTACTGTGTACTTGATTGGAAATAAAGTTTTTTTTTTTTGAGATTTTGCTCCTAAATATCTTGACTCCAAGAAAATACTAGAGAAAGCAAATCCAGATCCTAAGAAAAAGGAGTTCGATGACACGACAGTTCCAAAATAGTGAAAAATTAAAGTGACCAACGCACCTGAATCTGCGTTCCAATGAGGGCGAAGAGCATGGGCTGGAGGTAAGACCAGGCGATATTGCAGTGCTGCCCTACAGGGTTGTCATCGTCACCCCAGCCCTGCCTGCGGTACCCCACCCCAGCTATGAAGGCCATGCATAGCACAGCGAGAGCACCCGCACCACCAAACTCAATCTGAAAAAATAAAAACAGTAAGCCAGGAGTTCCCTGACTTTATACCCCCCCCAAACCCGTATAGATGTCAGACGTCTCCACCAATCCGCGAAGCAGAATACACAGTGACGGTGGTAGTGCTAGTCCACGGGTAAGGAAAGGGATTGTTTTTCACACAACTCTAGTTTTGAATTGTATATACGTTTCACGACCCCTAAATCATACGCATCCCCTGGGGTTTCATGCCACCCGGTTAGTGAAACCCTGCAACAACCAGTCATCCAAATGCGCCATAATTTCAACGTAAAGCTACGCTTGAAGAAAGCTACTTGAAATTTGAAGCTATTTAAATAATAAAGACGGACCACCCAATAAAAATCACCAAATTTTTAGCGTCAGTGAAAACATCGCAAGATGCGTTCAACATTGCACAACAAAAGATAACGTCAACACTGATTATGAACCAGCCGGTAACGTAGACTGAGAAGTAAAGTTTGAATCTCGTAACAAAAGCAGTGACAAACGCTACTTCTGCATCGTGATTATTTCATTTCGTCCAATAGCTCGAGTAATATTACGCACGTAGTCATACAGCTTTCATATTCCACACCTGGACTAGGACTAGCGAATCCAACATACAAACTCTACCTGACCTGTAATCAGAATATATAATTGTTCATACATGATCATCCGAGTTCTATATTACATTATAATTATATCATCAGCTCCTTTTAATAAGGACAATATGGAATTTCAAATACAATAGCAAACACTGTCACTGAGTTCGCTAATCTTGATACGATCCAAAATTCCTCTACTCCTCCCATAGCTACCATGATATCATACACAGGTCCCGGCACATCAAGGGTACCCAGCCAGTTGCCAGGCACATCATACGCTGACTTTGACACATGATGAACAGACCCACACACATCAAGAGCACGCAACACGTTGCCAGACACATCAAGCACATACCCGGGCACATCAAGAGCATATTGCACATTGCCAAGAACACATCATAACCCAGACATATCAAGCACAGACTCAGGCATATCAAGGCCATATTGCACATTGCCAGAGACACATCAAGCATAAACCCGGGCACATCAAGAACACCCAACACGTAACGACACACAGCCTCGTCTGCAGTACCCGCTGGCTGCCGAAGAGAGCAAAAAGGCCGGCGGTGAAGAGCATGGCGAACTGGAGCAGCGAGCAGTCCTGGTGGTGCTTGTTGGGCAGCACCCAGCACAGCAACCCCATCCCCACCCCATACGACAGCCCCATCAGCACCTCGATGGGGCCATGCATAATCTGCCAAGCCAGGGATCCTGACCATATTCAACACTGGATTAATAAGGGGTTGATCTAACACATATCTAAATAGGGACTGGAAAAAACACAATGTATGGATAAATATACTTATCGTCTAAAGACTAACCTAGGAAACAAAAATTAATCCTGTGACAAGTGCATGAAGGATTTACAAAGCTAAAACATCCAACACACGATCTTAGTCGAGTACTCATCTTGAAAGTCGCTAATCTTTTAATGATCTTTAAATGCAGCGGAAATTTGCCCTCGCCTCAAAGGTTTGCAGCGATAATAAGGAGACATTACTCGCCACGGTTGGGCACTCATGAAATAAGAAACTTCAGCTCTTCGTAACCACATAAACCTAATCCGAAAAAGCGAGCCGTAAATTTCTTTAACAGGAGGGATACGAATTGATAGATACCATTTCTTATTTGCATGCACTAACTTACGTAACCCAACGCTTACAGACACTCTTCGAATGTCTGTAAACATCAACGTACAATGTATTTAAGAGAAGTCACTCAAGTCTACAGAAGTGAGTCTAACCATCAGAAAAAGTCATTCCGAGCAGCACCCCAAAGCCAGAGATGGCAAGCACGTCGTCAACGCTAGCAGCGGCGATAACAAGGGTGGGGATGCCTTTCTCCACGCCGTAGCCCTTTTGCGACAACTGCAGCAGACACGGCACCACCACTGCTGGCGACACAGCTGCTAGGATGAACCTGGACATAAACACTTGGACGTTAAACGCACAATAAAGCACTACGCATACTCGAAGATGCAATGTATCACCATTTTGGATACCACCCATACACAATCTTCTTGAAAGATTACGTCACACACCTTGACATCAATCATTAAGAAAGAATGATAGAATTAGCACAACCGAAAAAGAAAACTTGAACCTAAAAAGAGAGAAAGAGGATGGCACTAGAAGAAGCTGGCCTGTTAGTCTACGTACCAGAATACATACACACCTGGTATCATTTAGGGGGGTCTCATTCATCTTAGTGAAAAGCTTAAATGCATGGTACAACGAAACTATGCGCAACATAGTAGGTAAAATTGGATTTAGAACAAATTTTATTCCAGTACTTTTTCTCATTTTTTCGAAATAATAGCAATTTCAGGGGTAAATAAGGTATTTTTGCATTTTTCGACCCAAATCGATCTTCCCTTACAGTTTTCATGCTAGAGCAAAAGTAAATAGCTTTGAAAAGAAAAAATCAATATCTACAAACGATCGTGCCCCTTTTTACTACCATAAGAATCACAACTCAAAAACCGAAAATTTTTACCATTTCCATTAAAATGCCTCCTGAAGATAGACTGTGCAGTCAGAAACTTAGCTATCGTTTACGTGAATTCAATATTGGACGCACGGTGGCGAAAACAGACAATCGCTGTGGGAGATACATGATCGATGATAAATCTTGGGAAATCTTAAGAGGTCGTGAAACCATCTCGAAGTGGGTCGTAGATGGATATCAAGGAGGCTCGTAAATGGATATCAAGAAGAGAATATCAAGTGGACCCTAGGTAAATATCTTGAGAGTAGTCTCATACTAAATTTGTAGAGGCACCAAGCGAATTATATAGCCCTCAACTGATTTTAGAGTGTTATGTGATATGAGCAGTCCTCAGCGAATCTTAAGTGGTCTCCAGCAAATCTTAAGTGCTCTTCAGCAAATCTTATGCAGTCTCCAGTAAATTATAACTGAATCTTCTTCGAAAAATTTCAAGCGAGCCCCTGGTAAATTTCAAGTTAGTTTTCAGCAAAATTTTCAATAAATCTTTAGCGAATATTGAGGAGACCTTAAATCTGCTTCAAATAAACTTCAAGTCAAGTCGTTCGTGAGTTAGATTTATAATTGACTTTACCCGAGCATGAAGCCCCAGAGCCAGGGAAAGCCGAGGAGGAAGTGAGTGACGATGGCGACAACGACGGTCTCCACGATACACGGCGTGAAGGCTAGTCTGAACACTACGAAGGACATCGCCTTCAGGGCATGCGGGTCCAGGCCGAGACCTGCCCGCAGCAGGATGACCACCAACGCTATGTTCCTGGCATAAAAAAGCACCATTTAATATCTATTTGTGTTCACTATGAACTTGTTTTAGTACAAGCCTTTACATGTGCTCACTAAGAACTCATTTTCGTATAAGTTATAGTGATTTCGTTATTATCACTCTCCCGTCCCAACCCTCAGACATCTCTTATCTCCGAGCAGGCATTGAACATCTTTCTTATCTTATCTTCACTCCTACTCAGAGTGAGCGCCTGAAAGAGTAAGGAACCGTCGAGGAACCCAACAGGAGAAAAGACAATTAAAGGCAAGATGAGTTTAACAGTTTGTATTGACATTTGAATATGATGTTAGTTCTTGGTCCTTCGTTCTTTGCCGCGTACGTCTTGACGTCGAGTACTGGCGTACTGATATCTTGCGGGCAGAGCCCAGGACGTGAAGAGTTGGTGAGCTTGGCGAGTTGTAGCGCGTGCACTTCTTGTAAGTGTGTGGGTTGTTTAAGCCCATCCTGTTCGCAGACAGGATGGCTGGTTTCTGCTTCCTTTGCTCTGCTGTTGGCTGTGTGCTTTCTTCAGGTGATGAGAGTTCTTGTGGAGATGTTGACTTTGGAAGTGTTTGGTAGAGTCCGTGACGCAGAGCGTTACAACTTCTTTATTTTGGGCGTTTGGCTAGGCTCTGCTGCCTGAACGTGACTGCTCATTGGTTAAGGTCGTGCTTATGGTCGTAACGGGGCATAGCCTAGTCGCTGGATTCACTTCTTCTGTCCGATTTGCTCATTGGGCGATGAAAGCTAGCCTCGTCGCGGTATTCGTTTGTAGTGCAGCCATGCGATTCATTACAAAGTTCTTATATGTGTAATATTGATTATGAACTTACCACGGATTTTCTCGCATTTTATTCTACCGTGAGGAACAAAATAATACAACACGTTGATTAAATCGGCAGATTGCACATTTATATACCACGTACAGTAACGAAAATTGGACTATATATAAATAATAGTATAACAAAGTTAATAATATATCTAAAACACACAAATATTTCATAGAAAAAATATCGGAACATGTATAGTAAATACGTGAACAAAAGTTTACAATACCCGACTTTTTTCTCGATATTATACATGAAAATTATTGTAGGATTATTCCAAAATGTTCTAATACATTCTACTATTTGGCAACCGAACTTTTGTCAGTATTCATCTCCAATAACGTGTCACCGGTACAGCAGCTCTCGTTCTGAAAGGTCGTAAGCATGGGTAAGAATAAGGACATCAGCCAAGATCTTCGCGAACGTATTGTGGAGCTCCATAATGAAGGTTTGGGATATCGGAAGATAAGTGTACAACTGTGTGTTCCTATAGCCTCGGTTGGAATCATAATACGTTAAGTGGAAATGCTGGAATACAACTCTCAGCAAGCCTCGAACTGGCTGTCCACGGAAGATTAACGACCGTGCTGCTTTTTATTAAAGTTATTAATCCGGAATTAGTCCGAACAGTAGTACAGAGGCCTCAAACTACTCGTGAAAAGTTGAAGTATGATCTCAAGGCATCTGGGATCGAAGCCAGCAAACACACGACCAGCAGGGCACTACGCCGTAAAGGTCTTCGCTCCCGCACCTCTCGACAGGACACCTCTTCTCCAGAAACGTCACGTCAAGGCTAGGCTGAAGCATGCAAACGACCATTTGAACAAGCAAGCAGCGTTTTGGAACTCAGTACTGTGGTCAGATGAAACCAAAAGCAAATTATTTGGGAGAAACAGCACATACCATGTTTGGATGCAACAAAACGACGAGTATAAACCAAAGTGCACCATACCCACTGTTAAATTTGGAGGTGGCTCAATCATGGTGTGGGGATGTTTCAGCTCATCAGGGGTAGGTAAACTTCACATCATTGAAAGAACCATGAATGGCAGGAAAAATCGTCAAATATTGAAAGAGCAACTCCTACCTTCAGCTCGTTCGTTAAAATTGAAACGTGGATGGAAATTCCAACAAGACAACGATCCAAAGCATACTGCAAACGAAACCAAGGAATGATTGAGGATGAAGAAGATAAATATTTTAGAATGGCCAAGTCAATCCCCGGACATGAATCCGATCGAAAACTTGTGCAGGGAATTGAAATTGAAGATTCAGAAGAGAGGTCCCAATAACTTCACTGAACTCAAAGAAATTTGCATTGAAGAATGGAATAAGATTACGCCCGAGACTTGTAAAAGGCTGGTAGTGAACTACTTTAAACATCTCGAAGCCATAATTAATAATAAGGGCTATGCAACGAAGTATTAATGTATATATATCTTGAAATATGTTGTAAACTTTTGTTCACGTATTTATTACACATGTTCCTATATATTTTTTCTATTAAATATTTATGAGTTTTAGATATATTATTAGCCTTTTTATACTTTTGTTTATATTTAGTCCAATTTCCGTAATTTTACGTGGTCTATAAATGTGCAATCTGGCGATTTAATCAACGTGTTGTATTATTTTTCTCCTCACGGTAATTTATGCTTTATTTTATTTTATAACATTCACTTTGAGTTAAACAGCACAGCCTGCGTCGTGCTATTCGCACTTGAGTCATTTACATAAAGCACTTGTTATCAAATAAAAATTTAGAACAACAATCGCAGTTTTCGAATCAGGGTAGCAGGACCTGGCTGATAATTCAAGTGGAATTAGGGTAGCATGACCTGGTAGGTAATGTAAGTGGAATTGGAATAGCATGACCTGACTGGTAATGTAAGTGCAATTGGAGTTTCATGACCTGGCTGGTAATGAAAGTGGAATTGGGGTAGCATGACCTGGCTGGTAATGTAAGTGAAATTAGGGTAGCACGATCTGGCTGGTAATGCAAGTGTAATGATTGTAATGATACTGCACAACTTAAGATAAACTTGTTCAGTTGAGTGGGTGAGCAGTCAGTAGTCGTCTCCCAGTATTGTGCTGCTGTGCACTAAGCCGCTGAGCCCTCGGCCACACTGCCCCCAAGGAGGGCAGGCAGCGTATCGAACCCTACAACGAAGCAGACCCAGCAAGCTTACTTAACTTAAGCTCACCTGTCGTACGTGAGCTTACGAGTACGTGAGCTCACCTGTCGTACGAGTGAATCTGATACTTGAAAGCAATATCATCTTTAACCTGATGCATTAACACCTTTCCCTACCTTATGAATTAACACCTTCTCCTACCTCATGAATTAACACCTTTCCTTACCTGATGAATAAACACCTTTCCTTACCTGATGAATTAACACCTTTCCTTACTTGATGAATTAACAGCTTTCCTTACGTGATGAATTAACACCTTTCCTTATCTGATTATTCAACACCTTTCCTTACCTGATAAATAAACACCTTTCCTCACCTGATGAATTAACACCTTGCTTCACCAGCTAGAGATGCCTCACTCAGAGTAGGCACTATGAGGTAGGCCTTTAAGAGCATGTAATGCGAGAGCCAAGTGATCAAAACACGCACACTCACGAGGCCTCAGAATAACACTCACCTGATCGAGGCAGACCACTCAGGGTCGAGACTCTCGCCGATGATCATGAGGCCAGGGACACTCCTGAGTGCGATGCCCACCAGCAGCATCCCCAGCAAGGGAGGGAGGCCGCACACCTGTTGGACGTGGTCATCATTTTATTGCGTCATGAACCAAAATTACTTCAGCATCAGGGGCCAAGTATTGAAACTATAAAATAACTCGGAAACGTCTAGGAGGTAAGAAAAACAATGTCGCTCAGAAAACCGTTAGCAAGGAAGTCAGAATGATATAATATCCCTCGCAAAAGCGTGAAAAAGGAGGTAAGAAAGACCTAAAATCGCTCGAAAAAACGTTAAGGAGGTAAAAAATACCTAATATCGCTCGAAACAAATGTCAAGGCGGTAAGAAAGAACTAATATCACTCGAAAAAACGTCAAGAAGGAAGAGGACAAACACAAAGGCAACATTTTGGAACACAAATCGGCACAATGTAAATTAAGTCACGGAGCACAACACAAAACTAACATACTTGGGACCCGCAAACTCAAGAGTAATAACACAAAGGCATCATATTTGGGACACATTAAAGAGACACAAATTGGCCCAATGCAACGTTAGTCACGGGTAAAACAATCACTAACATACTTGGGTTAGTTTGCCGCCGAGCACGGAGCACACAAACACCACCAGCAGGGAGAACAAGTTGCCCCCCGGCGCCGCGGCGTCCCCAGTGATGGCGTACAGAGACCCCCACGTGAGCAGCAACAGCGTCACGTGTGTCAGTAGCACACCCACCTGCTCACAAGCATATCTCTAGTCATGTGCACAATCATAGGGTAACAATGCCAGTGTATATTGCTGACAGAAAGAAAGGGTTCTCAGTTCTTTGGCTCCAGCATGTTTCATGCGTGAATAAAAAATATCATTGCCGCTATTCTAATTCGGACCTATGCCATTTTTAGGGTAGGGGAACCCACCTTGCCATAGGGCGTGCAGGGAACGCACCTTACCATAGGGCTTGCAGGGGAACCCACCTTACCATAGGGCTTGCAGGGGAACCCACCTTACCTTAGGGCTTGCAGGGGAACCCACCTTGACATAGGGCGGGCAGGGGAACCCACCTTACCATAGGGCTTGCAGGGGAACCCTCCTTACCATAGGGCGGGCAGGAGAGCCCACCTTACCATAGGGTGGGCAGGAGAACCCTCCTTACCATAGGGCTTGCAGGGGAACCCTCCTTACCATAGGGCGGGCAGAGGAACCCACCTTACCATAGGGCTTGGAGGGAAACCCACCTTACCATAGGGCTTGGAGGGGAACCCACCATAGGGGGTGCAGGGAACCCACCTTGCCGTGCGGTGGGCAGGTGAAGGCGTACTTGAGGCGGTCAGCTCTGGTGGGGTTGGTGGGGAGGGGATTGTGTTCCTGCATGAGGGGACGGCAGCAGGTGCAGTACTTGAGACACGACCCCAGACTCCCCAGCTGTCGCATGATGGCGCTCTTACTTCTTTTTTCTGCAAACCACAGCACCGTGCAAGCACTTGTAAAGCCTTAGCCTGAGGCTCGCATTATGCAACTGTGTTACTAGAATAGATGTTTTTCACAACATAAAGTCTCAATTTCAGATCTAAAATTTGCGGGTCTTAGCCTGTGATATCTTTTATCTTAGAATATGTCCTAAACTTTCTCATAAAATAAGAATGCCTCATTCTCCCTCCCGTTTTTAGATTCTCCAACAGGAAAGGGTACAAGCATTAACACCCAATTGGATAAAAGGATGAAAAACTTTGAGGACACAAAGACAAAATAATGCAAGAATAAAGGGACCAAAGGATATAACAGGATACGAAAGGATAAACTTAGCTCCCTTTGAGCATCCTCCATTCACTTGAGTCACTAACGCCCAACTGTGCTCCTCCTCTCTACCAGTCCACCTAAATCTCCGCATGCTAGAAGACAGTGAGAACCTTTCACGCAGTTTCTATTCATTTAGGATCCCATTTTTAACCAAACGCTGGTTCTATATTCTGTACATTGATTCGAATTCAATATAATCTCAATGTCATTCAACACTCAATGAATGAATATCTGACATTTATTCTCATTACTACCTTCCTTAAATACACTATAAACGTAGTCACATGCACTTACACCTGTACACCAGCAGCTACACCTATACACAAGTAGCAACAACACAAATCCAGCTCTCACACAAACAAGCACAGAAAACAATCTTCGTCCACACCTTACTTGGTATCACGCTGCCCTAGTTACAGAAACACTTCAAGGCGCTGGACTATGTGCACGTACGTTATTGACAATCAAACATGACATCGTAATTAGTAATATTTCCTGATGTTTGAGACTCGTGAGACACAGTTAAATATCTCTTTCTGTTACGAAATACGCTTCACATTATCCTTAATGTCACTACTAATGCTTTATATAGAAATTTTTTTGCTCTATTGAAATTTATTTGTATGCACACTGGAAGAAATTCCACTAAAAATAAATTACCAAAGGCTCAAATACTGAAAAGCGACATACAGCAACTCTTCTTGCCTGAGGAGTCAAGATCCTAAGCCATGAATCTCAATCTTCAAATCCAAGGATTCAATTTAATTCTAATCACTCGAACTCTCACGAACATCAACCGAGTTAAATATTAGCTCAAGTTAACCAGTCCGAGCGGGAACAGGCTTTCACACTAAGACAATAACATCAACTTACGTTCATCAGTCAGTCAGAGAAAACTACACTTCACATTACCACAATAACATTAACTCATGTTCATCAGTCAGTCAGAGCAAGAACGGCCCTTCACACTACCACAATAACATTAACTTGTGTTTTCTAGACAGACAAAGCAAGAACGACTATCAGGGTTCAGCAGGCAACCGCACTCGACACCCACTGCTGTCTTCGTTGTCGCGGTCTCCTGAGGAAGAGTCTTCACTGGACAGCTTCTTTTCGCTGAGAGGTTCCAGCGGATGTTCCTCCTCGATGATGGTGCCGCCTGGTAGCGCGAAAAATAGCTTAATCACAACCTACACACCATTAGCACTAGAATTATTCATGAATACTAAATGCAAATGATGGTGCACCTTGATCGGGTGGAAAATGGCAGAGCCATCACTGATACATCACTAGCAGCAAAAAAATTATTGATGACCAAGCGAGATGAAAATTTCGTGCAGAAAAATAGTAACTAGTTGTGTAAAAAAACGTTGATTGAGAAAATAGAGGTTGGAGGTGGACTTCGAGAAAATTTTGGTCTCGGCAGGGAAAGAAGAACCAGTAAAAGGACACGCAGTTCAGTGCTTTTCGATTTAGAATTATTCGCTCTATCCTCAGCCTTCAGCATAGAAAGTCAAGAATGACAAACAGTAGAAAGCATTACGCTATTTTGTACTGCTGGTAACTACACTTGGAACTATGTATAGTCAAGTACGCTCACACAATCTGAGTATGCTAAGTAATTGACATGTTACTGACTATACTACGTAATTGACATGTTACTGACAATGCCAAGTAATTGACATGTTACTGACTATGCTAAGTAATTGACATGTTACTGACCATGCTAAGTAATTGACATGTTACTGACCATGCTAAGTAACTGACATGTTACTGACTATGCAAAGTAATTGACATGTTACTGACTATGCCAAGTAATTAGCATGTTACTGACTATGTTAAGTAATTGGCCTGCCCCCAAGTCAAAGTAAAAGCCTAGGCAAACGATTTTATGCAGCACGTAAGACATTGAGTAACACCAATAATTCCTAATTTACGTAAGCATTCAAAAATTGCGTGTTAGCACATTTGAGTGTGATAAGTTTGAAGACCGCGCCATGATTCTTCACTCTACTTCAAACAGTCGTCCTAATTTTACAACATTTAGTCGAGGCGAATGAAGGCATGGACCACAAAGTGCGACGAAGTCAACACAAACATATTAATCAAGCATGAAAAGTCTCAAGACTTGCATTTAACAGACACCTGAACTGAATGGCAAGGAGAGCGAGTCAAGATTTGTGTTGGAGGAAGAAACTAGCGCTTACTTCCTATGTAGTACCCTACCTAGGAAAGTTAGATTAAATTAAGGAAAATCATGGTAAGATAAATAAAATGAGAAGAAAAATTCACATAATGTATGAATCAACATGATGCTGAAGATAGGCTTCATACATGAGCACCAATGTACACCAAAAGAAATGAATACATTTTAACCATGAATAAATTTAAAACCTGAATGAATTTACAACATGAATAAATTTACAACATGAATAAATTTAAACCCTGAAAGAATTTACACCATGAATGTGTAAATCCAACCCTGACAGGCAGAAATTTGTGCCCAGAAAATCTAGGAAGAATTAAGGGGAGAATACACCACATGCAAAGCGCACCCAGGCTTCCTTCAGGCAGAGACCCAATGGGCAGCGTGCCCGCTTCACTGTAGGTGCCCCTGCGGCTGTCCGTAGCGCTCGCACTGAACGCGTCCATTGTGGAGCCCTCCGTGCTGGCGCCCCTGCTGTGACACACCGTCTGTGTGCCGCTGGTCACACCGCCTGACACCCAGCTGCTGCACCGGCTGTGACAGGTGGTGTTGCTCAGCTGACTAGTGGTGTTGCTGAGCCCGTTAGAAGCGGCGGTTGTGCTGTTAGTCGCGTTAGAATTGACGGTGAGAGGAGTGGTGTTTGCGCTTGTGATGTTAAACGTATTGTTATGACTAATACTGTTGTTAATGGAATTGTTTACGGTGGAGTTTGAAGGAACAGGACCGCAAGAGGAGCTGCTGCTAAAGCCATTAAAAGAATAAACGCCGTTTGAGTTGTTCATGCTAGCACCGTTAGTAAGAGAGTTGGGGCAGCTGGTGCTGCAAGGGCCATTCGTGACGTTAGAGAGACCGTTAGGAGGGGTAGAGAGACAGAAGAGGGAAGTAGGAGGAGCGTTCAAACAAGAAGTAGAAGTGCCACCATCAAAACCGCTGTGCATATTATGACTAGGAGCGTTAGATGAATTAACTTTGGAATAACAAGATGCCTCCGGGTCGTTAGTGGTTGTAGGAGAAAGGACAGGGTTCGGTTGAACTTCAGATTCGTTACCAGAAGTCAAGGACTTTTGAGGAACTTTTTTGGAAGTAAAATCTGAAGAATCTAGCAAGAGCTGCTGGCTTGGCGAGGCAACAGAAGAAGAGGAAACCGAACTTGTGGGTTTAGATGAACCACTAACAACGTTCGACGACCCTGAGTTCACGTCTGTGGTTATTTTACCGCCAGGTTTGATGGGACTGGAAGGCGACGAGGTGTGATTCTGAGGTTGCTGCTGGGTGTTGACCAAGTCTTCAGATTTGGATTTCGAAGACTTGGCGATTGTTGGCGGGGTTTCCGTGAGGTCTGCGGCGGGGTTGTCGTACGTGCCGCTCGGAGTTGGGACTACTGCAGTTGGGGATGACGCACCTGAAGGGTCAGAACTATAGGAAGGTGGGGGCAGGGACAACCCTGATTGCCCCGGGATGTTTGGCTGGGATGTGCTGAGCGCTGTGAGGGCAGACGTGGAGGTAGTCGTGCTCAAGCAGTCTGAGTTGTCCTCGTCTTCTTCAGGGGCTCGGGACGTGGCTTCGTCGCTGCCTTCGCCTGCAATGCACGTCAAAAATTGAAATGGAAGAAGATATGTGAAAAGTTGATATGAATATAAATACGTCAAAGGTTAAAATAAATAAATGCCGGTCAAAGGTTAAAATAAAGGAATGTACGTACGAAGTTAAAACGAATATAAACACATCAGAGGTTAAAATAAATACATGTACGTTAAAGGTTAAAACATTTGCACACGTAACAGGTTAAAATAAATATATGCACTTCAAAGATTAATATATGTGGGGATATGCTATTCATGGACATTATTTTCTCTATTGAGAAGCCTAATTAACAATGATAGGATGTATCAAATACGAGAATGTCTCCAGCTTCAATGCTTTTCAGACTAAATGAAGGCGAGTTTTGCGACACTAGACTAATAAGGGGGAATCCCACCACCATTGCAACACTACACTAATAGAGGGAAACCCCACCACCATTGCAACACTACACTAATAGAGGGAAACCCCACCACCATTGCAACACTACACTAATAGAGGGAAACCCCACCACCATTGCAACACTACACTAATAGAGGAAACCCCACCACCATTGCAACACTACACTAATAGAGGGAAACCCCACCACCATAGTAATTCTAGTAAACTCAGAAATCGAGTGATTTGTATGAAGCGTGAGTCCACAGCTCCATTACTTGAACTACCAAGAAAAATAATATTTTCATGACCCTAGGTGATGATTGCATTAGCTACGATGAGGAAAATGGTCAAATGAAAACAAAAAAAGATCTGTTGACGTACAATAATCAAGAGAGCATAAGAAGAACACCAAATAATATAACGACAAATGACATTTCTGGAATTCACTGTCAGTTCAGAGAGCGAAAAAATCGGCGATTTTTAATGAATATTAATATCACGTGTCATCCAACATCAAATTCTTTTAGAAAGTTTTTCTGAAGTGCAGACAGTATATTTGCTACACAATCTGGGTTCCTAATCTTAAAGCCTTATGACGTCTTCTTCGATATAAAATTTGCAAAGAATGAAGTCAACAGAGACATTTTCATTCTTGGAATGTGAAGAACGTTATTATGTAGTATAAAATGTGCCGCAGATGAAAGGAGAAGGACACCGTGACTGCGTTAATTTAACAAACCAAATCAAAGAATAAAAAGAAAAAATACTTAGAACACAAATTTTAAGTATGAGAAAGGAAAACAAAAAGGAACAATCAAACATCAAATAGATGGGAAAGTCGTTCTCCCCACATGCCCTCTTAAAATTATTACAGGAATACGAATGTTCCAAGTCAGTCTAGAACTAAGACATAGCGCGCGCATGTTACATAAAGACGACAGGAATGTAATTACACGATTTGTGATGTTTAGGCACATTTCTCTAAATACTCATAAAACAGTGCTCATTAACTTTTCTTCATCAGTAAGCTGGAAACTACGACGGTCATTCTGGCATGAATTAAACTCTAAAACTCACACTTTCAAAAAACATTAGCACATTTTGTCTTAAGTCAAGTAATTCAATACGAAAAAACCCGTTTAGCGTTCTCTGTCTCAATAGGAAACACAAAGAACAAAATTCTGCATGCTGCTCCACACGTGAGATCGGCATGAGGTGCACCAGCACGCACGCAGGAACCTTTGCAGGAACAATGCAGGCTGCACGCGACATTTGTATAAAGAGCGATGAAATTTGTATTCTAGCGACAAATTCCATGAAATTAAACCCTAGACATTGAGAGTCAAAGACATGACAAATCAAGATTTTCTAGCAGTTTAAATGCCATTGCAGTCGTATTGAAACTTTTCGGTGCTCGCAGCACAGCGTCAGCGGTCAAGTTCAAAACTCATGCGACACGGCGAGGACGAGGACACCGTAGCCACTGCGTACATACTCTGTACAGCAAACTTGTCCTTGAGAATGAAAAATAATGCTGCTAACACAAGGTGCCCCCTTAAAAAACGAGATTTTATACAGTAGTACCTCAGTTAACGAATACAATCCATTCCTGAAATCTGGTCGTTAACTGAAACGTTCGTTAACCGAAACAATTTTTCCAATAAGAAACAATAAAAATAATTGGTTCTCATCCCCAGTTGATTCCCTACTATCAATAACATATAACCTATAGGTATGTTTTTTAAATGAAAAATGTATTATAATACAGCACAGAAACTGTTAAAAATAAAAACACAGAAGAGATCATTTAAACATTAGGAAACTTACCTTTTTGACTGCGATATGGTAGCATAAATGGATGGTTTTGTGGGGAGGAAGGGATGGAGTTACTTTTCAAACCAGCCTCGACTAGCTATAAAACTAAAATCACTCTCTACACTTTTACCAGGAGTTCTCTTTAATAAATCATTATAGATTTGTAGCGCCTTCTGACCAATTAAAGCCTCACTGATGCTAGCACCTTCTAATGGTTTCCCATTTATATACACAAAAAGCAACATTTCGACTTCCTCAATCATCCGAAGCCTTTGTTTACTTAAAGAACTCACTCCTTTAGCAACACTAGCTCCTTTGATTTGTCTCTTATTCTTTAAAATAGTTGAGATTGTTGTTGGGATGCTGCATGGGTTCTTTGTTTTGCTGACCGTTATCCGGGACCAATTTTTAACGAAATTGTTGGTCGTTAACCGATTTGTTCGTTATCCAAGGCGTTCGTTAACCGAAGTTCTACTGTACTTCATTTCGTATTTTACACACGTAATTACCATGTATTCTATCGTATTTTATTTCATCAATGAATTAAAAACAATAACATATTAGTTTCCTAGTTCTTTTTTTACACATGTAGGATGCAATAGTTGTCAAATTTTCAACATGAGGTTGAAAGAACGAAAACTTGGTAAGAGGAATTTCCTATTTTTAGCTTGGCACCCTGTATCAAAAATCGCACGATATATTTTGGAAAAAGAACCCCCAATTTTGTAAAGTACTAATTCCACATCATTCTTAACTCTGAGCCTGTGTATGCATGTTAACAATATGTTTCCGTGACTAAAATTCTTGTAATTGATTTAGGTGTACGCACGTGATTAAAATATCTATGCATAATTGAGATGCATGTGCATGATTGATACCGTTATGTTAGACGGCATGGGACTTGGGGTAGCACTCCAGGAATGGATCAAAAGGCTCGTTCTATTGTCATAGTCTATTCTGTTCTGTAGGATGGAGCATCCTGTAGGATGGAGCACGATTCAAGAGTCACGTAAATATGAAGGCCCCGTGCTACCGGTACGGGACACGAGCAGGTGTAAGTGGTCCGCAATAGTACAATTTGGAAAAAAGAGCAATGTAGGTAGGACTCGTAAAATTGCTGCATTGCAACCCTAAACTCGTATGTTGACACCCTACCACCATTGCAATCCTAGACTCGTATGTTGACACCCCACCACCATTGCAACCCTGAACTCGTATATTGACATCCCACCACCATTGCCACCCTAAGTACTGGAAACATCCCCAATAAAGGAGATCCTCCCTCAAACTGCTTTGTGAGGTGCAAAGGTGCAGTGTACAACGCAGCTCACTACGACAATAAACAGCTCTGGCAAACTGGCGTTTTTAAAAGCGTCCTCAGTAGTTGAATCAATTCAGCGACGTAGAGCTTCTACCATCCTTGTCTACAGCAAAGTTTGGAAAACTTCTAGAAATAGAGAATAACTGCATCAAGCCATTACGTGCAGGTAAAATTGGAACACTTCCGGACATAGGAAATAGCTGCAGTAAAAGAGATGCTACACGCATAATCATGCACATGCTACACATTTAATCACACTCACATCACGTGTATAATCACTCATCATTACAGATGCAGCCGCAATGATCTGCTCAGCCAGCGATGGTATCTTAAAATTTCAGATGTATTCACTGTTTTCCAGCACATCATCACCTACACAACAGGTGCCTCGCTAACATGCATCACCTACAAAGCAGGTGCCTCGCTCACCTGCATCACCTACACAGCAGGTGCCTCGCTCACCTGCATCACCTACACAGCAGGTGCCTCGCTCACATGCATCACCTACACAGCAGGTGCCTCGCTCACCTGCATCACCTACACAGCACAGACAGAAGTCAGATGAAGACAAGGGCACACACCACACACCTTAACACTGACACGCATCGCTCGGTCGTCGTCTCAAGGCTTATAATATATAAAATAACAACCACAAATGGTCATCACGAGGCCTCAACTTCCTCGACGCTCAAGGAATGCACAAACGTTGCATTTAATATCGAGTCTTGAAAATAGAGGCGGTAAATGACAGCAGAGGAGGTAAACAGATCCAGGAAAAGAACTCGATCAAGGCGCTTTGAAGTAGATTATTGTCTGAAATTATAACGGCTGGGAAATGTATTCCAGAGTCTCAAATTAGATGAATATGGAGCGAGCGGCTGATATTAACTTCAGTGAAATGATACCAAGAAGCAGAGTGAATAGCTGTGAAAGATAATAAAATATCTAATATATCATGATTGATAA
The DNA here is from genome assembly GCA_006783055.1 of Trinorchestia longiramus. Taxonomy (NCBI): domain Eukaryota; kingdom Metazoa; phylum Arthropoda; class Malacostraca; order Amphipoda; family Talitridae; genus Trinorchestia; species Trinorchestia longiramus. The sequence goes on along the minus strand of VCRD01002984.1, from coordinate 7,771 downwards.
AAGTCATAGCATTGTTTACGAATTTGTGACACAAAAATGGAACACAATAAGCTTTAGAAATATGCTTTGTGAGCCGAGGAAAGAATAGAAAAGTTGGTGTGAGAACGCAAATAATTTGAGGCAGGTGTAAATTTATCACAGGAATACGCGATTGATTGCACGCCATTTAGAGAAATTACCACCTAGTATCATCAAAAATCTATGAAAGAATGATTCCAAAAACTGTAAAATACTAAAGAATTAATTACCTTACTGCTGCTTTATCTTGGGGTGTAACATCAATAAATTTCACATGGGCTGAATTGCAACCACGGAATGTTCTGGTAGCACTAAGCATTATTATTTCATTATTAATATATTCCTGGCTTAACCACAGCATCACCATACAATGTCAACCGTTTATTATCAGGTCACAGAAGCATCACTTGGCTACACACAGCATCATCACACAATGACTGAACTGTTCACTATGAAATCACAGAAGCATGGTAAGCATTACGGCCACCTGATAAGGAGTGCAGTACGCGTTGCTTCCGAGACGAGTAAAGATTACACAAATATCAGATAAGATGAAGCGCGAGACTTAGAGTAGCAGTTTGTTGTAGACGCTGTTGTTCTTGTGTTCATGTGGGAGCCATCATACTTCATCACTCCTACAGGATCATACAAAGGTTTTTGGACAGTGGTCAGCTACAGGCTCAAGTTTATTTCCGTTCCCGATGTTCGCTTTCATGTCAATGTACAAAGAAAACGAAGAAACTGCGTTTTACGAAAAATATGGACAACATGCCCTGCTACAGCAGATCTGAGACACGTCAATAGATCAGTGGCAAACAGTTGAACATTATAGGCAGAATAATTCGCTACATTCTGGGACCTAACGCACATCTTGTCGGAATGCAACACCTAAGAAGCACGTTCTACTGAGCTGCACGCGCTAAGGTATACCCAGGCTACGCGAGGACTGAGCGTCCCCGAAAAGTTTCCAGCAATCCCGAGTGAAGGAATGGAGCAGTTTTCCATTCCGAAACCATAAAATTACTTTTAAAAATATTTTCTCTACCAGTGCACATCTTTAACACGTTAAGTGCTGTTGCCTAGCCGGTGTAAATTATTACTTTGTACATACAATCACTTGAAAGCTTTGAAAAAATTACAGACCCTAACCTGAGCGACCCACTGGTGGGTCACTTCGTACTTAATGTGTTAACCAGATCTCCGGCCTGGATGGAACTGGTATCCCAGGGCAACACAACAGTTATGAAACAGCACTGAATTTCTCCTACTTGCGACGCAGGAGACATGGTTACGATTTATCAACAATCTCATCCGCCTCCCCTACGAATTTCTACCTTAAGTCATCCTACTGAGGACGGGAACAGTCGCTTGGAGTAGCATCACTAATCTCAAGATATTGGAATTGAAAATATCAATGTGGCATAGTACACGATACACAAAAATATTGAAACAGCTTGTGAAATGCATGCCTGAAGAATGTTTTGTTTGTCAAATGTGTGGGCGCTGGTGTTCTCGCCTACTGACGCCACCTACACAACGCAGTAAATACATTGCACAGGTCAGTCGCTGTCGGGGCACTGTTCTATAAAGTTGTAATTGCATCATGTCAGAGCTAACACTTTGAACGTGGACAAATTGTAAGAGCGAATGATATGTGCTTCTCTAAGCAAGGTAACCGAGGTGTTTAGTGTTACAAGAGATACTGTACACAAGATTTATTCCCCATATTTTAAATACGGAAAAACATCATCCGCTAAATCATAACGCAGACGAAAGTGTGTGTTGAGTGATCGTAACAGACGATAATTAAGGAGAATTGCGACGAAAAGGAAGAAGACCACAGCTACAAAAGTTACTGCTAAAATAAATGTCGTGCTGGCAAACCCTTGGAATAACAGAACAATAAGGGTAAACAGGATATTTTTGGCTGAGCTGCGATTAAAAAACCATTCATCAGTGATGAAAATGCGCGTAACAGGAGAAACTGGTGCTTATGTCATAAATCCTTGACAATAAAGCAATAGATGACAGTAATATGGTCGGATCTTTCTTTCACACCGTTTCCCACTTCTGGTCGAGTTTACATCTGACGAACGTCATCTCAAGCCTATAACACAGACTGCTTGTTGCAAGAGTGAAACATGGCGGGGGTTCTGGGATGCTTTGAGTAGCTATATCGTGGTTTTCTGTGGGACCGATGATAACTCTGCACGGGCGCAATACTGCCAAGAATTATGTGAACATTTTGACCGATCAAGTCTATCCTATGGTACAAACATTGTTCCCAATGGTGATGGTGTCTTCCAAAACGACAAAGCCCCTTTTCACACTGTGATGATCTATGATACATTAGTGTACATGTGTATGTATCATGTGAATGTGTTACACGACGACACATGGTAGTAGTGCGCACGCAGCGCCAGGGGTAGCATGTAAACAATTGATAAGACGGGCAGCTAGAATCGAAGCATTCAGCAAAGCTCAAGTACAAAAATGCAGTGCATGCTTACATGGCTCAATCGCACGTCAAACGCAAGAAATTTATTAGAGAAACCTTTGTGACTCTCGAGAAGTACGCTGTTTTGTAACATTCAATTTGATCGCAGAGTGAGCGGCGTGTATCATAGGTGTTTAGAAACCTACTTCATACTATTGGACGAAAAAATAGGGACATAGGGAAAATGAAACACGAGGGAGGTGTAAGCTCGGATAAAACGCATAGAGCACGGGGGACTTGAAGCTAGGATTTTGCGAGGCTAGGTGTGTGTAAACCGACGGCAGCTATGTAGAGTGCCTAGGGTGTGGTAGGGTAGGTGGTAGTTTGATTCAAGAGAAATTAAATTAAAATTATCATGCCAATGAACGACAGTATATCTTACATGTGTACTTAAACGTCCGTTGAGGAAATTCCGTATGGGAAGAAAATAGAGGGTTTTGTTTAAGTATTATTTACAAGTGTTGATTTATCATATCCTCACCACCAGTGTTGAATCTCTAATGTAAATGCAAGTACTAAGATTAACATCATGTCAAGATAACCGAGGTCAGCGATAGGGTGATTCTCGTATATTCAATGTGAAGGTTTCATTGATTTCTATTGTTCCGTGTGCACCTATCTATTTAGCTGTTAGGAATGCAATTCATCTGTTCAATAGGGCATAATACTTGTGGTTCATCTGCCAAAATGTGGTAGGTTGCTTTCATTATCCAATTCCGCGATCATTAGGATAACATGTTAATTTTTTGTATGTTTGTTATTCCTTCTCACGTCTGCCCTTAGAAAATGGAAACCTTTTAATCATTTCATTCACATAGAGGTTTAGGGCCCTCTGAAAGCGATCGTATCATGTTTCTTGCATTGAATTAATTACGTCAAATATTAATTGGAAATAACGGAGAAGAAGCATCATGCAGAAAACAATCCTTTTGAACCCAAGATTCATACATATTTTGAGAGTGAAAAAATAAGTCGTCAATCAATCATTGAGCAAATAATATCAAGCAAAGTATTTCCCTACTTAACACGTTGCCTCCGATTGCCTGATTGGTGTAAAACTTCACTTTGTACGCATAGTCACTAGAAGGATCTGAAAAATTACAGAACCTAACCTAAGTGGTACACATACGTACCACTTCGGAGTCAACGTGTTAAACCAATAATAATAATAATAAGTAGGCATATCATTTCTATACCGCCACATAGTTAAACTCCTCCACGACTGGTTTTCAGGGCACGACTATGATTTGACACATCTCCCTTGGTCCCTGGTCACCAGACTTCAATATTATTAAGGCTTTGTGGTCTACATTGGAGAGGAAAGTGCGTGGTCGCTATCCAACGCCATTATCGTTATCTGAACTTACCACCGTTATGCAGGAAGAATGATACAAGAATATCTTGGTAACCATACGTGAACTGTTTTTATCCATTCTGAAAAGACTGCACGCTGTTTTGAATGACGACGGTTTTCCTACACCCTATTAAGCAAGAAAACTTTTTTAGGCGCTTCCATATTTTTATCCAATCCCTGTATACAATAGCATTGACGAAAATGATGGTAAAAATATTTAAGGACGGCAAAAAGTGATAAAGGGGTAAATTAAACATAGAACAATCAGTAACTACAAATAAGACATTCGCATACAACAAGATATTTCTCCAGAACGGTACGCAAGTGGTCTTCAAACTAGAGATGTACCGATAGTATTGGTATCTGTAGTACCGGCCTTTTTCTCGAGTATCGGTTTCGGCATCCAAAAAATGAAGAATTTAAGCCGATACTCCGATACTTTTATACTACTTTCACGAGACTGGTAATGCAAAATTTCGGAAGACAAGCTTAATAACGAACGTTAACTGTAAATTCATTTACTCATCAGATATAATAAAAAAGTTAGATTTAATGTTAAACATTGCAAGAATTATGATTGAACATGAATAATTATCACATGTATTTCATTTACACAGAGAAAAGGGGCCTGAGTGCGCGTACGCGTATTCACAAACACACAAGAACACGTAACATCAGCCTCAGATCACGCAACGCATGCTAGTAGGATGCTACTTAATTAAAAATTTTCCTAATAAATAATGCCTATTATGTATTTTACAGAGTTCGTAAGTTCGTATTAAATATTGCAAAATATATTTCTCGAGTATATTAATTTTTAATTGTGTGCCTCGAGAGACTTTGATATTACAGGAAAAAATAACGACTCGGTATCTCGTGATTCACGAAGCCTGGTTAAGTTCAGTGCGCTACATGTGGTTCAGTGTGCCGTGGACAAGATACCAGTGTATCTTGCTTGTGCTAAACCATCATGGCCTCTAGCAGTAACAAAAGTTCAAACTCGGAAGTATGGAAACATTTTATTGTCAACGAAACAAATGAGGCAAGAGCTACATGTACTGTATGTCATCAATCTTTTTCACGAGGTAGAAAAGAAAGCAAATTATTCAACACAACAAACTTGAGAAAGCACTTGAAGAGTAGCCATGCTGACAAATACAACTCTTAACAAAAGAAGAGGATATCAAGAAAAAAGAAGAACAGAAAGTTAATAAGAAGCGGCAACTAGACAATTTCTTACAGAAGCAACAAAAAAAGCATGCACTTCAGAAGAAAAATAAAGAAACTCAAATGACCATCAGCGAAACAATTGCTCGCAAACAGCCTTGGGACATCAATAGTAATCAATCGCAAGCAATACATAGAGCTATTAGAGAAATGATAGCAAGTGACTCAACCACTTTCAGTGATTGAGGACATAGGTTCCTCTCGTTTGATGCAAAAAGTAAAGCCTAACTATGTCCTTCCTAGCCGAAAGTACGTCTTGGAAAAAGTTCTGCCTAAATTTCATAGCAAATTACGTAATACAGTAAATAACATAGTTGATAATTCTGAAAACACGAGTTTTACCTCTGATATTTGGACAAATAATGACAACCATTCATTCATAAATCTTACACCGCACAGCATCAACAAAAACTTTGAAAGAAAAATTTTGGTTTTGTGAGTAGCTCCTTTCGCTGGCTCTTATACATCAAGCTGAATTTTTGAGGTAATTTACAGCGTCATTTCTGATTCTGATGTACCATTCTATAAAGTACATGTGCTTGTTCGTGATTATGGCGCCAATATGGTAAAATGCATAGTCGATACTGGTCACAGTGGCCTGGCTTGCTTCTTGCACACATTACAACTTGTTATTCATGTTTTATTTGAGCAAAGAATAGTCAAAGATATGATCACTAATTCAAGGGCACTTCAGTCATTCTTCACTGGCTTGTGGAAAACTCGACCCAGCAAAAACCGCATAAGCTGCCTGAGCATAAACTCATCTAAGACATGTCTACGAGGTGGAACAGCACCTATTTAATGCTAGATCATTTGTGTGAGCAAAAGAAGGCTGTTGCCAGCTACTGCGTGGATACAGCAAACATGCCAGTACTTGATGCAAACAAATGGAATCTAATCGCGAAGTTGACAAACTTGTTAAAAGTATTCCATCACACAACAGTCCGCCTGAGTGAAAGTTCCCAAACCGCCTCAGAAATCATTCCACAAATAAAATTTTTGAAGCTTTTCATTGACAAGGCGTGTGACAGTACGAAGTGAGAACAGTGGTACTTATTAAGTTACCCTATCGGTACTGTGACGCAAATATCAGAACCTTTTCAACATATTTAACATCAAATTTAAAAAATAGATGCTTTGTGATGTTTTACGGCCACTGCATTGTCCTGATCAATCTGTAGCTTGCACTGCGCTACCAGCGTTTGCACAGACACACGTGTTGCTCTGCATCTTAAAATGTGCTCAAATTAAAAATCCTTGAGAAGTCCCGTCAGGCCTAAAAGGGTTAAACTAATACATATTCAAATTTTAAATATTTTCTAATTTACCTTTATATTTCAAATCAATTCAATTTTTTAAACATATTTCTAACAGCTTACTATTGTTTTTTTCCTACAGGTACTCAGGTCTTGGATCTACTCTTGTTGCTCTTAAGGACTCGATGAAAGAACGATTCAAGGATTATGTTGCAGATTTCAATGCTATCTTTGGCTACGTATTTTGATCCAAGATACAAGCTTACATTGTACAGAAATGCTGCTGATGAAACTACTTCTAGAATGAACTTAAATAGCATAACCGAGGAGCTTGCTCGTGCGACAAAAAAAATATTCACAGAAGTGGAAGCCGCCTCATCAGCAACCCCTGGCAACAGCACTGATAGTGACGAAGGTGGCTTTTCAGCCAATGAACCAACTGGACTTACTGGAGAAGAGGATTTGGATTTTTTAGACTTTGATACGGTCATGACTGAAATTTCATCAACATCCCATTCAACAGCAGAGGAATCACGCCAAAGAACCTCGACAAAAACACCAAAGAAACAATTGTCAAGAAGCAGAGATGATTCAACTTTGCAATCTGTGAGAAAAAATGAGGCTTTATGAAAACATGGAAATGTTACATAAAGAAGAGAATCTTTTCATGTGGTGGCATGAAAATAAACCTAGGTTTTCCTTGCTATCAGTGCTTGCAAGTAAATATTTATCAGCCCCTCCCTCATCAGTGGAGAGCGAGCGTATTTTCAGTGTAGGTGGGAATATAAACACCCTCAAAAGGAACAGGCTCTCGCCTGATACTAGTGAAAGCTTAATGTTTCTGCACCACAAACAGAATTTTTGAATTTGAGTATTGAGTGGACAGTTATCAAAGATACCTATCTTTATCCTAAAGGACTACGGTATACATATTATCTTGACGGAATAAATTATCATTGTTTAATGGTTATACAGGAGTGCAATCCTGAGTTCCTTAACAGTGCATAATTGTTCGTTCTTATAAATGTGTACTACTATTTATTATAAAAATGAAAGTCTCGGTATCGGCACCTGAAAAAATGAGTATCGGCATCGGCCTCTTTTCTGGTATCGGTATATCACTACTTCAAACCAGGGTCTTTCAATGCTGCTTGAATCTTGCTTTTACGTAAGCAAAAGTGCAAAACGTCAAAGCAAAACTAGAAATATTAATATATTCAAGCGTATGTCACTCAAGATCATGCAGTACAAATAAATACACACTGCGCAAATTAACTTGTAGGTCTGGCGCGGTTATCGTACTGCATTAACTGAGCTTACAAATTTTGCTTCACATTTTTAAGTCTATTCGTTGACTTCAGTGAAATCAACGAGTAAAACGAAATGGCAAACTAAATTATGTTCACCAAGCAATGTAAA
>VCRD01002983.1:50871-71805 GCA_006783055.1 Trinorchestia longiramus | reverse complement strand
TTTCATAATGCAAAATGCAACTGGTACATGTGTGTGCCATCCGGGGTGAAAGAGTTCACCTACACGTAGGGAACGTGTTAACACGCTGACTCCAAAGTGGTACGTATGTGTACCACTGAGGTTAGGTTCTGTAATTTTTCCAGATCCTTCTAGTGCCTATGCGTACAAAGTGAAGATTTACACCAGTCAGGCAATCGGAGGCAACGTGTTAAAAAGACGACACAAGACTACGGAAAGCAGAACTGACCTTTTCTGAAGATCTGTTCCAGACTCTGACTGAGTGACCGCTGTTCAGGAGGTTCTTCACGATGCCAGAGCCCATAAGACCCAGGCCTAGGAAGCCAAACTTTAGCTTCGATGGCTCGATCTTTTTGTCTTTGAGCGTCTGGCTCACGTTGCCCACATCCAGCGGGGGTGTATCCTTCACACGTAATTCAATTTAGCATGTGGAAATAATTTCAGCGATACAAGGTTAAATTGTAGAAGTGACTTCACATGACACTTGATAAAATTGTAAAAGTGACTTCACTTGACATGTAAAATTGTAGAAGTGACTTCACTCGACACGTAAAATTGTAGAAATGACTTCACTTGACACGATAAAATTGTAGAAGTGACTTCACTTGACACATGTAAAATTGTAGAAATTACTTCACTTGACATGATAAAATTGTAGAAGTGACTTCACTTGACACGTTATAAAATTGTAGAAGTGACTTCACTTGACACGTTATAAAATTGTAGAAGTGACTTCACTTGACACGTGATAAAATTGTAGAAGTGACTTCACTTGACACGTGATAAAATTGTAGAAGTGACTTCACTTGACACGTGATAAAATTGTAGAAGTGACTTCACTTGACACGTGATAAAATTGTAGAAGTGACTTCACTTGACACGTAAAATTGTAGAAGCGACTTTACTTGTCACGTGATAAAATTGTAGAAGTGACTTCACTTGACACGTGTCAAATTGTAGAAATGACTTCACTTGTCACGTGATTGAATTATAGAAATGCCTTCAGTGGAAAACAAGATATTGCAGGCAACATAATGTATAAAACTATTCAAAACAAATTATTTACGTGATAGTGACCGAACTTACTCACGAAGGAAGCTTATTAAGAAAATGAAGTGCTTAATTTTGGTGTCCATTACGAATTAATTCCCCAAAAGAATTGAATAGGAAAGCAGTCGGTGGCTTTGCCACTGGAGGCACACAGTTTTGATAAATAAATCAATTGATAAAAATATACATCTTAATTCGTAACAAAAATACTACATGCACATTATATTAACTGTTCTTCCCTCTAGTACCCAGACTTCACAACAGAAAAGACCAGTTAGGCGGCCCATGATCAAGCCAGGCTGTAACATAAACTTTCATGCCCACTCGCAATCTCCATTCATTTTGGTCTTTGGTGGAAATTTTTTGAAAAAGCTACTGACGTGCCACGGCCTTCAAATCTCGGTCTGCATAACCCGTCTTTATTTCAGGACACACAGTTCACTCATTCGACTGCCTCACTTCAGTAAGTAATAAATTGGTTACTCTTATTAGACTTCAACTTCCTCTTAGTAACGTGAATTATCCACACACAGTCTGACGCCACCGCCACAATGCTTCTGTCACTTTACAGAACTCTGTCATTCCTAAATTCCTAACACACTTCTCAAGTACCTCATCTTCATCATGTTATTTCTTTGTATCTATTTTACTCTCATAAAGTTTTTATGCTAAACTAGACTATCAGAGCGACTAAGATCATATAAAAAGTTCTTTTCGCACTCATACAAAGTCCTTCACACGGTTCTGATTTCAAAGCTACTCAGGACTGGTGAAAACCATTAATAGTTCAACTAAGGCTACAATATTAAGGTGCTTTAATACATCATGCAGTTTTCAGTATCAGACATTCTGCTACAGTGTATAATTACAAGTTAATATTGAGATACATATGGCGTACCTCATCTTGTCAGGGCTTCAGGTTTTCTAAATATGATTCTAAAACTATCATCTATCTAACAAAAATACTACCTACTACAAAATCCCGCTGCCGACATGGTTGACGCGGCTAGAAATACGGCATGGGACTTGGGTATACAACCGAATAATTATCGAAGTAATTATCCGACCCAAGAATGGGCCAGAAGGTTCGTTCCTATAGCCTAATTCTATTCTATTCTATAAATAACACTTGGAGGACAGGCCTGTTGAGCAAGCTATATGCTCTGACCACAGTAGAAATACCCTAGACAACAGACAGATCCTGTCAGTTCAATGACATGGGACTTTGTACCAACCCATGAACGTACCAAACGGCGAGTTCCTAATGACGTTATTCTATTCTAGACCAGCAGACAAAACTCACCGGTCTATGGATGTGCACAGGCCTGTCCAGCAAGGCAGACACTCTAGCCTTCGCGTTGAGGGAGGGAGAAGCAAGCATGGACTCCTTAATACGCGCCTCTGCCTTCATCTTCTTGATGGCAAGCTTGTCACTGCTGGACACACCTGCGCTATCCGACTTCCTTTTCTTGCCTGTTGATCCCTCATGTGGACTGTCCGTGGCTGAGCTCTGTAAGACAAGGTGGACGTGTATCCATTATACGTCACTGAACATACGCCTCTTCATTAGTAAACAATGTTGTCAGTGGCTGAAGTCTGCAAGACAAGGTAGACGTGTATCCATTATACGGCACTGAACATACGCCTCTTCGTTAGTAAACAATGTTGTCGGTGGCTGAAGTCTGCAAGACAAGGTAGACGTGTATCCATTATACGGCACTGAACATACGCCTCTTCGTTAGTAAACAATGTTGTCGGTGGCTGAGCTCTGTAAGACAAGGTGGACGTGTATCCATTATACTGCACTGAACATACGCCTCTTCGTTAGTAAACAATGTTGTCGGTGGCTGAGCTCTGTAAGACAAGGTGGACGTGTATCCATTATACTGCACTGAACGTACGCCTCTTCGTTAGTAAACAATGTTGTCGGTGGCTGAGCTCTGTAAGACAAGGTGGACGTGTATCCATTATACTGCACTGAACGTACGCCTCTTCGTTAGTAAACAATGTTGTCGGTGGCTGAAGTCTGTAAGACAAGGTGGACGTGTATCCATTATACTGCACTGAAAATACGCCTCTTCATTAGTAAACAATGTTGTCGGTGGCTGAAGTCTGTAAGACAAGGTGGACGTGTATCCATTATACGGCACTGAACATACGCCTCTTCATTAGTAAACAATGTTGTCGGTGGCTGAAGTCTGCAAGACAAGGTGGACGTGTATCCATTATACGACACTGAACACATGCCTCTTCATTAGTAAACACATTATGATTTGCTGTTGGATACATGGCCTTGTCTGCCCATGCTGATAACATGCTTAAGTCATACATGAAAGAACCACAGTTTACACATGAAACAGCTAGTCTCCTAACAAAAAAAAATTATCAGTATGTGTCATAACTAATAACAGACAGACGTGCTTTTTCTGTACGTGTTTTTTAACAAATAAATATTATTTAACCATATAATGAAGCAAAAAACGACGATTTAATCCAGTAAGAAACAGGCGTCTTTTACCTCTAAATTACAGGATCCAGATGACCATTTTGAAGCACCAAAAAATTCTCCTTCACAGAAGGTGTATTCTCCATGCATGTGCATCAGAGTGTAATAACGTCCAGTTAAACACAACATAATTGTGGGTAATATTACTAATGAGCAGTTAGAACATGTAATAATGAGTAATATTACATCATCCAATAACCAAGAGAACGTTTTCATCTCTTTCATATCCACTCGTGAATTAAGGTACCCATTTAGAAATTCTTCAAGATAAGCTATATGAATACAATACTGGAAAAAATAACAAGAAAAGTAGAAATAAATAGTAGAGGATAAACAGAAAGGCATTAAGCCAGTGTCTCAGGTAATAAAACTCTCTGCTGCCTACAAAACCAGCTATGTAAGCTCTTACTAACATTGTAAGTGAGAAAAGAAACAAAATTGAAGGCAATTATTCGCAAAAATCACCATGCAAAGGAGGTAGAACAAAGTTATATGAAAGATAAGATACAACAAATAAACCCACAACAGACTCCTGCACAAAGCAGAATCATTTGTGTAGTGTGTGTTAGAGCAAACACTGCAGGGAACAACTAACTCTCCAATGCTCCACTGATGAAAACTTTCAATATGACCGCATCCAACCTTGATTTTAGGTAGCGCTAGGGGATCTGACACATTGCCTGAGGTTTTTGAAACACTCAGAAACACAATCCAATCGCCTTCAATGATCCATCGAATGGTGAAAACCAAGAATCCCCTTTAACCCTTTCGCTACCGTCGGGTTAATATGTCCCAAACAAACTTTAATAATCATTCCCTTCAGTCCCATGTTCTAAATGTTTCGTTCAAAATTACGACAAAATTACATAGAGATTAGTAAAGATCAGCGGTAATTTACGCAACATTGTGATCAGTATGAAAATAATTCGGTCGTGAAAGGTTTACTGTTGTGAACAAACAGTCCAGACAAATGAACCATAAATAATACTTAGATAAGAATATATAAGATGACCAATAGTTCAGCCTACCCGAATTGGGAGCCGTCACTTCTCATCAAACTATCCAATAATCGGCAAAGCAACTCTCTTAATCTGCGGAGAAAATCCAACGGTACCTCATACGACTTTAATATATATAGTACTTAAGATGCCTGGCTAATTTAGCAGATGTAATGAAAACTGTGAGAAATGTGCATAATTATCTAGGACAGAGGTTCTCAACCAGGGGTAAATTTACCCCTAGGCCCTCGTAAATTTACCCCTAGGCCCTAGTAAATTTACCCCTAGGCCCTAGTAAATTTACCCCTAGGCCCTAGTAAATTTACTCCTAATTGAGAACCACTGATCTAAGACATCACCCACAGAACAACTTATCATTTTCAACATTATAACCAATTTATTGTTACAGTACTGTTTAGTACAATATCACGGATAAAGTACATGCAACACAATAACAGGAATAGAATATACGTAACTACCTTCACTTTTTTCTTGGGTGCCAGTTTGATCTTGAGCTTGGTGGGTGGAGGGGAGGTGATGGAGCTGGAATCGTCCTCTCTGAGGCTGCTGTCCGCAGACTCCAGGGCACTGTCTGCATTGCTCTGACCTGCACCAGGCTGCACAACACACACAATTTGTCAAGCATTCCTAATGAGTTCAATTAAATGACCATATTTTCATTGTCAAGCATTCCTAATGAGTTAAATTAAACGACCATATTTTCATTGTCAAGCATTCCTAATGAGTTCAATTAAATGGCCATATTTTCATTGTCAAGCCTTCCTAATGAGTTAAATTAAACGACCATATTTTCATTGTCAAGCATTCCTAATGAGTTAAATTAAACGACCATATTTTCATTCTCAAACATTCCTAACGGGTTAAATGAAATGACCATCTTTTCATTGACATACATTCCACTCCATCATGTTCACCATATACTTAATTTGATAAAAAACAGTACAATTAGACCTACTTCTTGTATTGCATACCCCCTACAAGAAGAGCCCAGGAATCCTACATACCCCTGATACTAACTAAGTCCTGTAAAAGATAATCAAAGGTAATCTTTTGCAGTTCAAACCTTTCAATCTTATAGGTAATATAAAATACAACTACACTTGAATGACATAAAAAGTTCACATACATAACATCATTTTCAGACTAAGTAATAATAAAAGATTAGTTCACCAACCTGAACGTTGAATTCCTCAATGTATTTGTCAATAGCAATAATGGCATCTTTGAAAGGTGCAGTCTTGTTAGCTTTCACCAGCCGTTCTCGGAAGGCAAAGAACGGCTTAAGGTTGGAATTTTCAATCCAAGCACTGAAATAAAACCACAATAACAGAAATAAATGATATATGCCTCGAAATATATAGTGTACATATTTATCAGATAGTGCCACAATAAGCAGAATACAACATGGCTCATTACTGCATATACAAAAATTGACCAACTCTAAAAGAATGAAGCAGTCACACCTCTAGCAAATGTTTCTAGAAGTTGATGATCTGCTATGTTAAAAATTTGCATGAATATGGTAGCTAGCTCAAATATCAACAATAGAAACAGTATAATATTCTAATCATCAGAAGTTGAGAACTCAATGTATAAATAACTGAAATGTACAATAGGTCACCAAGACTACCAACACTGATATAATGTATACTTTTTTCTATTTTGAGAACAGAATATTTTAAAAAGAATTCTCTACAATACAAAACTATGTTTGAAAATCAATAATGTGGGAAATTTTCAATATGAAGCATAACCTACACACTGAACTTACAAAACCAGCACTTCCGATATTTTCAATAGACTGCCTTTATAGAACTCAGCTTGTTCAAGTTGTGTTTTTGTTAACAAAATGGTGCTCAAAATATATGACTCAATGTCTGTAGTTTCAAGGAAAAAAGTTAAAAATGAAAACATTCCTAGATTTTCACTTCTGAATAATGTTCCTTTATGAAAATAATCACTTTTGATAAACAAAGTCTGAACAATAAAATAAACACGGTGACCAAATTACAGCCATTGAAATAGTAACAAAGAAATCATAGGTAGCTACAAGGAAAATAAATAATCAATTTACCTAAGAAACAATGATTGGCTCTGTGCCCCATTCCACACTAGTAGAAAAAATATATATTTTTTAAATGAGCAACTGCAGACTGCAGTATTTAAGAGGTCAATTACCACATACTGTAGTTGGTGAATTGCCAGTCAAAAATGCAGATTAATTGAAGCTGTCTGACACACTTCATTGCTACCGATACTTCACCTGTCTGAATTAACATGTGCTGGTATATAATATTATTTTATAGTAAAAATGAGTCATTAAGAGGCTAAATATTAGCAAAATTCCAATAACTATGAAATTTTCCTTTAATAACAAAAGTTATGCCACATTATTTCAACATCCACCAGATACCAACAACCTTAATACTTTAAACATAGTTTTGAAAGTAATTTGGACTATTGCCTACATCTGTACTGCAAGAGTTAAAATCCAGGCTTATTAAACATGCATTTGTAGTAGCATTACAAATCAATAGTATGATCTTTAACCATTCAATACTATACTATTCTCCAATCAATGCTGCCAGTTAGTTTTAAATTGTTGAGAATAAAGTAATAGAAATTTGATGTTAGATAAATACTCACCTGTACTACTCAATGCTCAACCTGATACAATTTAGTCACATAATTCTGTTTGAAACACACTGTAATAACATCAGATACCGTAACACTGTTTTTATGGCATCACAAAAAAATACAGTATTGTCACACTTTGAGAAGTTGAACATCTAATAATTGATTGTTTATTTTCCCAACTTTGGCACAAAAACTCCCTTAGATTAGCTCCTGTAGTTGTAACAACTTTGCTAATTCTTTAAACAAATTCCAGGCATGAAAAATCACTACTGAAGTACTTACTAGTCACCACTTCCAAAAAAGTAGACGAAGTGACAATTCTTCTTGCTTGGTTTCTTCACATTACTGTTGGGCTCCACAACCTAAAAAATACATTTAGGAATAAATTTTTAGGTATAAATCTTACCAAATTGAATAAAGTAAAATAAGATAAACATTCCTCACACAAGTTTTTTTTAGTGATAAGGCCAGTTTTCTTGTGTCAGGTAAACTGGCTGTAAAAATCTGGAGAAATTCAAACACCTCCTTGTGACTAGAGAAGTTTAGCAAGGTAATCTAAAAGTGAATGTATGGTGTAGGATCACATGCAATCAAAGCACATAGCCAAGTTTACCTACTATCCATCTTTTGACCAAATTTAGGTTTAACCATCCAGTTGTAAGTTAAACCTTAATAAATCACTAACACACTACCTATGGGCATAATGTCAAGCCTTTGCTTTATAAAGTACCTGCTAAGTACTGTAATGTGTACAATCATCATTCCTTTCTCTCAGAGCTGTAGGTACAAGTAGTTGCATGTCCAGTAGGGCATAAGTTGAGGGGTAGCCTACATGTAGTACTAAACATTTATGTAAATAAATTTTACCTTACTCATACATGTTTATGTTAGCAATAGTTTACAGATGAAAGGAAAACTACACAAACAAGTCGAACTAACTATGACACTAGCAAAGTTTTTGTATAGAACAGTTATATTCACAAAGAAAAAGACTAAATTTTTCACAGAAAAATAAATAAAAATGATGAAATAATATCAGCAAACATGTTCCCATTCCACATTCAAAATAACATACCTTTCCAGGCCATGGTGAAAATCCTTTCATCTTAGCCCTGAAAAAGAAGAAAAGCAGTGTTATTTATAAATATTAAAATGCCTACTAATGGTGTATAAACATGAACAATACCTAAATCTAAATAGCAACTGAAAACATGAGCACTTAAATAGTAGCTGAAGCTGCATTCAACATTTCATCTAAACAGTAATTGAAAACATGAGCACTTAAATAGTAGCTGAAGCTGCTTTCAACATTTCATCTAAACAGTAATTGAAAACATGAGCACTTAAATAGTAGCTGAAGCTGCTTTCAACATTTCATCTATTTGTTTGGAACAGCAGCTATCTTGAACAGGAAATGCCTTAAGCCACAAATGCTAACAAATGCATGCAAGACCTACAGCGCACATTGGCATGCATATATTCTCTAAAATACCATGAAGCTAATAGTGTAGACCACACTCAGAATAGAGTTCTCCGATTTCCACACTAGTGTTTTCTACACTTTAGCACACTCAGAATAGAGTTCTCAGATTTCCACACTAGTGTTTTCTACACTTTAGCAAATATCGTTTGACAAGCCAACTGGCATTTTAAATTAGGAGTAACTAACAGTTTAAACAAGGAGTAACACATTTTAAATAGTAGTAAGCATTTGAACCATATAACCAGAAATTGTCATATTCAACAGCATGGAAAAGTTCTAAAATTAGGATATTTCAAATAGAATAATGCAATGGAAATCTTGGCTAAACCAAACTATCAAACATGGTAGAATCATCTCTATTATTATTATTATTTTTATTATATTCTTAGTTTAACCACTGCAGCCATAGAATCATTTAACAGTCTAATCACTTTGAAAAACTAATTGTCATATTTATCATCAAGTTTTGAAATATATAAAATATCTAATAACATTATAAAGATGGCAGAACACATGCCCCCTCTAAATGATATTTAAATACATTAACATTATGAGGAGATCAGATGCATTAATTTATCAGTATATTTCAAGTATTATGTTCAAAAAAATTATACTTTTTTAAAAAAAACTTCACTCAAGCTAGAACTAATGGATATGAACTGGTCTGAAATAGTAAAGAATCACTGCATACACTACTTATGAATGTTTGACTGAAATGATTACATGTTTGATAATTCTATGCCATGTTTAAAGCAATAAAAACATGCATAAGAATCATAATCTTCCATACTTCATTTCAAGTGTCTTATGACTAGCAATAACATTCAAGAATTTAGCTGAAACTTGCCAAGTAATTAAGACTTTCCATTTTGGTTTTCACTCATCACTAGATAATTAATGCTGAACATACAAATATTTGCACCTATGCAAAAATGGCATTCTGATAAGCTTGTTTATTTATACCTGCATTATTGGCAAATATTAACATATTTGTTTTCAGATCATGTTGACACAAATATATAAAATTAATGTTTTAAATTAAAATAAATAGCATGTATGAACAAATATACAAGGATCTCATAAGTAATAAGATTCTGAATCAAGTAATTTTTTTTTCTTCATAAAGAACCATACTGTCTTGTAGGAATAATTGAATTTTCACTAACACTTATCAAAAGTTGTACTTCCTTTTACTTATGTTATCAGATATCGTAAATAAGAAAAATGAAATTTAAGAAAGAATGTTCAAATATTTATTTATCGTCTAATATATTCGAAGTAATAAGATGATTAATAAACCATGCACAACAATCGAGCTACAATACCCCATTGACCGGACGCACGGATGGCCCAGACAAATTACTTCTACCTTCGAGTTTTTAAAAATTAGAAAACTTACCAAACAAGATCTTCAATATTGTATGCAGGCGCCATGATGTACTGAGTAAATATAACTATATGACTTTGAGATGGAACACAACAGAGTCACTTATTTCAACTGAAAACTACACTCACAACTCACTCAAAACACTCCCTCCGACTACTGGCGAGCAAAACATTAGTACAAAATACACACTACTCGTGTTGTATTTTAGTTCCACTAGACTTGCAAAAGATGGCAGCACCGTACAGTACACAAACATTTCCCGCGAGTTAATGTTTAAATTCCCATTAATGGTTGCGCTTAAAAAAGCTCATTAAAAGGTATTTTAGAATTTCGTTTCTTAAAAATAGTATTATTTTCATATTACAAGACAGTTTAGAAATTATAGAAGTTCCGATAAAAAATAACTTTGACCTCTTTCCAACTGGGGTCATATAGTTTTGAAAATTGTTGAAAACAAGTGTCTGCACTACATTATCTGAGAGAGAAAAAATGTCAAATGCCCATAATCAAAAGATTATTTCAAGTTTCCTTGTAATACAATATTATAATACATTTTCTACTGGTGTAAGACTACTTTGTCGACCTGGTTAAAGCAGTCATCGTCAGCATTTTGGATAACACAAAATTTAAAATTCTGGCTCTACCTATAACTTATTCCCTAAATTTTTGATCGCTTGAGCTATAGTATTTGTGCTAATAGTAGATGAATTTAAATTTGGTTATGGGAATTATATTGTAGTTTACCAACATTTGATGGTATTTTAGGGAACGAGTTATTTTTCTGTTGTAGTTATTTTGTGGGTGATGTTCTTCGAAGGAAGTGATACGATCGTCTCCGTAGCCTGCAGATTTATTCATGAACACGATCAAAATTAGAACAGAAATTAGGGCCGAGATCGAAGACCAAAACTGAGAACTTGAAATCCGTAAAACCGAAGCTGGAACTGATACTGAATTGAGACCGAAACTGAAACCTGCCCGAGTAAGGACCCATAAGTAACTCGAAATAAATATAGAATTTAACAAGAAGAATTAATATCATGAGACAACATTATAAGACAACTATTGAGTAAAACACTAAGGCATCGTACCTAATTACCTGGCAGTCAAAGAAATACAAAAATGAGATGCGGAGATGCAGCTTCTACCCGAGGCCATGAAATTTAATAACCGTATCAAAATGGCTGGTCGATCTTTCAGTATGCTTGTCATAAAATACTCGAACGTAGAGACCTGAGTGAGACGAAATTAGACAATGAATTTGATAGCTGATGCAAAAGTTATTATTCAAAGTGTTCTATATTTGGATTAATTATAAATCTTGGAGTAACGCAAATCAAAGCACAACAACTTCACATCTAGGCAAAACTAAAATGATAAGTTTAGGGAATATATGGTAGGTAAGTGAAATGCATTACTTCCTAACACATGGTCAATGGAAAACTTACCCGTCAGAGAGACTGAAAGCGCGAATAAAATTGCTGTTCACTGGTAACGGTTGCCAGGAAACTGACGGGCACTTAACCTATAGGCTCATGGCTGACTATGGTGTTCTATAAACGAGGGTTACAATTTGAAGTTTTAACTACGATTTAATTTTTAACTTTAACACGTTGACTCCGAAGTGGTACGTATGTGTACCACTTAGGTTAGGTTCTGTAATTTTTTCAGATCCGTCTAGTGACTGTGCGTACAAAGTGAAGCTTTACACCAATCAGGTAATCGGAGGCAACGTGTTAAAATACTAGTTTCAAATGACATGAAACGTATAAAAATTAACTCCAAAAATATTACTAAAATACATATTTTTGTATCGAACCTAAGATCATTCTAAATTAATTACGATATTTCCGAGGCACTACAGTATTACAATTGTGGCCTAGTGGTTAGAAATCTGTGCTTCCGTTGCCAGGTCCCTGGTTTAGAGGGTTCGCTTCTTAAAAAAATTAACTCTATTTTCAATCATGTATACGGTAATATACATTTGGTTTTAAAATCTTAACGTTAACATCTTATGAATAGTGACGGTGCTTACCGATAAGATCTTCAGAGAAGTAGTGATACTTCAAGCGAGATCCCCGTCCTCTGTGTTGCAACTTGAAGTCGAGGCTCGTAGAGGCGTGTCCATGAGCGTGGTTGAGGTGTAGCCGATGTTAGCCTCCAACGAAGCAGCTGTTGGACATGTTCTTCTAGCTGTTAATGGTCAGGCACAAATAAATCGTGATAGTTACGAGAAACGATCCCAGACCTTCCGCATAGCAGGCGGGTACCCACACCAGTCGACCATGCTGCAAGTTGAATTCTACACATGACTCTCGAATTTTCTCTGCTCGTGATACAGGGATTAGAGATGCTAGTTGACTGTCTTGACTACATCAGAATAATTATTTATTTCCTTAAACTTTCAGATAATCGGAACGTGTTCCTACAATCTTTTACCTCAAGTCGCAAGATGGACGGACACTCTCGCTTGCAACATGATCGCTAGTTGTAAAGTTTTAGCATTAAAAATATAAAAAACTATGTATCATGAAACCCTAAATAAAATGGAGTTTCTTTCGCTTCAGCGAAGTGAACAGTAGCAAAACATTTGGACTTTTAACCTGTTGACGAACTGACACTTTCATTCCCGAGAAAAAACCGTGCCCTTCAATACAGGCCTGATATTTTTGTTCTCATTTTTTGCATATCATATTCATAATTTAATTATCTTCTGTGTTCTTTCTTCCATATGATGTAGACACCGAGTCTGCTGGAACAGAGGTTGCGAACACCTGATGAAATTGTCTCGGCAGTCTTCTTAATATACATAATCTTAAAGTTACATCCATGTATATCAAGATTTAATTAATTTCACTCCACTCCAGCTAGCCTTCTATCCATCTCACTATCTTCTGTGACTCATGAATGAACGTGGGTTTTACCTGAAATTGTATTTTTGTCTCCATCAATGAACAGACTAATGATGAAAATTTTGCTCCCTCTCCACTAGAAAGGAGTGTAATAAGAACGATCTCACTATGCATTACTCTACTAATGTCCAGCACTACACGGACGAAAAATATCAGCCCCTTTAACCAAATTTAAAAATCGACACGAGATAAACCTGATGATCTATCGAGGTCATAAAAAACACATGTGAGGGCTTCTTATAATGGCAAGAATAAACCGTCAGCACCTAGTAAGAATTTAAAATGAGGACGTATATTAGATACTTAAAATACTTCCAATTATTCCTTAAAGGTGACATCACCTTGGAGCTAAACTAATGTGAACACTTTTTCTTAGTGGTTGTTCTAGTCTTATTCACTCATGCCATCTTGGATTATTTTCAATTTTGTAACTCCTATTCTTTTCTAATATCTTACACAAGTATTATTCGCTTAGAGACCAACCTCATCCATGAAGTAAAGAGGTAATAATGAGCATTAATACCGAAGCCCTTCCACGTCAGTCGGGTGCCCTAATGTACATTGTAATTACATACTTGGCAGGGCTACAGCCCCGCCATAGACAGTTTCCCAGTCTCTTTAAACCTGACTAGTTTAAGTATAGCTAAAATATACCTCTGTTACTGCCTCCTAGCATCTCAAGACGTACAGAGTAGCAGATTTAATGCGTCAAAATTTTAGGACACACGTTGTCCTTTACTACAACTTCTGCCGGGCAGTGATGATCAGTTCAGTAACTCAAGTCTGACTAGGTACAATGGACAACCTTACATGCGCATACCACGAGTGACGCTTGAGTGATCCAACTTGTCTTATAACCACTGCCGTGGCATGGTGGATAATTTCCGTGATATTTATTAGTAAGATCAGAACCATGCGTGGTACATAGAATAAGAATAGTATAGAATGTGGCTATAGGAACGAACCTTCTGGCCCATTCTTGGGTCGGATAATTACTTCGATAATTATTCGGTTGTATACCCAAGTCCCATGCCGTATTTCTAGCCGCGTCAACCATGTCGGCAGCGGGATTCGAACCCGGGTCTTCCCGCTCGCAAGCAGACTCTCTCCAGTCGACCAAGCTGATACATGTATGTATCAGAAATCAAGTGGACTGCAGTGTGCTTTTGACTACCGCATAAACTCGCTACGGGGTTCATTATCAGGTTGTCGAACAGAAATGTATTCTTCTCAACCAGAAATTATCTCAGATACTCAACACAAGGCTTATAAAATTGAATACTCATAAAAGATATATTGGCAACCAACAAAAACTAATTAACGAGTTTGAACGAACGAAAATTAACAAATACGAATAGCAAACTGAGTATAGAGTAGAATGAAATAGTAGTTAAGAACGAAGGAGAAGTATACATATCACTATAAACTAACGAGCTGCTTTCTATAAAACAACAAGGTTGAAACCCAAGTAAAAAAAGGAAACATTTCGTGCTACACAGGCTTCACTAATGTAACAATGCAATGCTTACAATAACCGAGGTAAGAACGAACAAAACAACAAATTTATCTCGTCTTCACTACACGCACGGCTACAAGCGTGATATAAATCATTGTGATTAATTTTTATTGAGGCACATAAAAGAATGTATGAAATAGTCTAATAGTAGAAGGATCTACGCCAAGGATTTTATTAGCTGAAATTACAAAGTAATGAATTTAATGTCACTGATAGGAGAATAGTGATGTCGACAAAGCGTTAGAGGATCAAAGTGGATATACATTCTAACAACTCGCCGTCCCAATGATGACAAAGTTTACTAAATCTAAAATAAATGCAAGCACAATGGATGGATATACGGTCTAAGAAAATGAAGGTAGAAAAACTAGTAATAGGAAAACAGAGATATTAATGCATCATTGCAATTAAAAAATTACTGAAGCTTGAACTGTTCGGGCTTCACAAGACACAGCTGTTGAATCTTCTCGACGGTGAGTGGCGTATCTGAAGAAAACAAAACATATGTTTGAATAAAGCATATACCTGACAATATCTTGCAGACATTATACTCTGCTTCCTACAACAGTCAATGAAGCAACGTTTAATTACGAGTATATTGCACAGATTTGCTTTTTCACGCAGGAATATATTACACAGCTAAACGAGATGTTAATTCCACATGACCTCAACAAAACTCACTTGCATAAAAATACTAAAATAACTTTTACTTCTAGCTCAACTTAACCCTTTCGATCCGGCTTTTTTTCGATGGAAAGGATTAAAGTAGAGAACATCCAGCCCAGCAAAATCACAACTTTTGTATCCACAACCTCACAACTCGCGCATAGGAAACATCCAGCCCAGCAAAATCACAACTTTTGTATCCACAACCTCACAACTCGCGCATAGGAAACATCCAGCTTAGCAAAATCACAACTTTTGTATCCACAACCTCACAACTCGCGCATAGGAAACATCCAGCCCAGCAAAATCACAACTTTTACATCCACAACCTCACAACTTTGCCCAACTCACGCATCGGAAACCATCCGTTGACGCCGGCATCACTACGGACAGCAGATATCGCTTGTCTCAACGCGGACACAATCACGTAGGAGACGCAGAGGGGCGGCTCGCCAGTTGCTAGTGGGAGGGGGAATAAATTCGTAAAAATAGACAGACTCAAGAAAGTGTCCCCAACCGCCTGGATAAAGTAAATCCACTAGGCCTTAGAGGTAATCCGAACCCGGCCAAAGGAGGCAATCCGAACCCGGTCAAATGAGGCAATCTGAACCCGGTCAAATGAGGCAATCCGAACCCGGTCAAATGAGGCAATCCGAACCCGGTCAAATGAGGCAATCCCAACCAGGTCAAATATGGTAATCTCCCACGGTCAAATATGGTAATCTCCCACGGTCAAATATGGTAATCTCCCACGGTCAAATATGGTAATCTCCCACGGTCAAATATGGTAATCTCCCACGGTCAAATATGGTAATCTCACACGGTCAAATATGGTAATCTCACACGGTCAACAACCCGGTCAAATATGGTAGTACAGTACAGGTAAAAAGAAGTATGCAGTTTAATATAGTTGCCAAAACTAGCACGAATCTGTTACAAGGAAATTTTGAATACACCAAATTTCTATCAGGTTCTACGATTTTTGCAACACAACCCAAACTCGTACATCCTGACACCCATTTACGTAATGTGTAGATCACTAAACGGTATTGAGATAACATTTCTAGCAAGTCAACACACAGAAACAATGTTCGAAAGTTCATCTCGATCTTCCGAACTTGAACAACTATCAAAAACTATTAACAATACCATATGCATAATTAATTTTGGTTTCAATACGAAAAAAATTTCCGTTTCTGAATAGTGTTATACTTCATTACCATCCAGTTGCAGGACCAGCCTCACCTTTAGACCGTAGGACCCCGTAAGGGTTCGAGGCGTTCGAAAGGAAATACACCCGCAGGTCTTCAGGAATGTCCAGCGCCGTCGGCAACTTGTACTCCTGTACAAAGCACAGAATAGAACAGAGATGTACTGAATTTAGAGGGAAGCTTCATGCATTGCTTTAACAGAGAATACTAAATGCAATCATAAATGCTTAAATATCCTCAAAGAACTCCTGCAGCGAGTACACACACTGACTTGAGTGAATATTTACTGTGTTTAGAGGACTACTTGCACACCCACATCATTCCAGGATGATATGGTCCACCCACATAATTTCAGGATGATATGGTTTACCCACATCATTCCTGTCTGATATAGTCCACCAACATCATTCCTGTCTGATATAGTCCACCAACATCATTCCTGTCTGATATAGTCCACTCACATCATTCCAGGATGATATGGACCACCTACCCATGTGCCAGTGACGTCTTTCTCGCCGGTGTCTTCGTTGAACTTGAGCTCCTCAGTGGAGTAGAGGCCCAAGCCCATTATGAAGGCGCCCTCCACTTGCCCCACGTCTACATAAGGCGACAGACTCTGGCCAGCGTCCTCCACGATGTCCGCCCGCAGGATCTACAAGAAGTTCCATAATATAAAAACATGCAATTAGTCTATTTAAAAATTCATGAATTGTTCGTCAATAAAGTTGACACTCAAGAAAAAAAAACAGTTCAATAGGCACTTTCAACAACCACATAGCTTCGTAATCGCATTCTTAAGCTTGCGCTGGTCTATGGCCAGTTTAGTTTACGATTATTTCCCTCACCTTGAACATCCCGTTGAGTGCATCCAGTTCTACTTTCCTCACCTTGAACATTCCGGTAAGTGCATCCAGTTCTACTTTTCTTACCTTGAACATCCCGGTGAGTGCATCCAGTTCTACTTCCCTCACCTCGAACATCCCGGTGAGTGCATCCAGTACTACTTCCCTCACCTCGAACATCCCGGTGAGTGCATCCAGTTCTACTTTCCTCACCTTGAACATTCCGGTGAGCGCATCCAGTTCTACTTCCCTCACCTAAAACATTCCGGCGAGTGGATCCAGTTCTACTTCCCTCACCTCGAACATTCCGGTGAGCGCATCCAGTTCTACTTCCCTCACCTAAAACATTCCAGCGAGTGGATCCAGTTCTACTTATCATACCTTGAACATTCCGGTGAGTGCGTCCAGTTCTACTTTTCTTACCTTGAACATTCCGGTGAGCGGATCCAGTTCTACTTCCCTCACCTTGAACATTCCGGTGAGCGGATCCAGTTCTACTTCCCTCACCTTGAACATTCCGGTGAGTGGATCCAGTTCTACTTCCCTCACCTTGAACATTCCGGTGAGTGCGTCCAGTTCTACTTTTCTTACCTTGAACATCCCAGTGAGTGCGTCGACTTCTACTTCCAACGCAGCTGCAGCCCATATCACATAGCCGTCGGGGTGCTCCCGAGCTGCAGTCCTAAACACATGGAATTACTGTGAGCATTACGAATACACTTATATTAACACTGATGCAGTTATGTATTAAATGGAACATCTCAAGCATTCCAAGCTTGTTGCCGCACTCTATAGAACAGAAGAATTTCATGCAAAATTCAAAGACTGAACTCTCGTTTCACCCACTGGCGCCCTCGTCTCACCAGTAGCGCTCGCTGAGGTCCATGTCCATTGCGAGGCAGGTCCTCACAAGGGCGTCCCACTCCTGTGGCTTCGGCAGCGACTTCTTCACGGCATCGATACGGTGCCGCAGCCTCTCGCAACATACTTTGATGCCCTGTGTACAGTGATACATGTGTAACAGCACACCTTGACGCCATATGTATCGACATTTTTAGAATTATCAACATAAATGAATGTTAATTGAAATCGGAAAAGGCAAAGCAGCGCTCGTCAACTCAAGCTACAAACAACGCAAGCTCACGTGACAAACAACGCAAGCTCACGCGACGAACACGCAAGCTCACGCGACAAACACGCAAGCTCACGGGACAAACAGCACTAACTCACGGGACAAACAGCACTAACTCACGCGACAAACAGCACTAACTCACTCAACAAACAGCACTAACTCACGCGACAAACAGCACTAACTCACGCGACAAACAGCACTAACTCACGTGACAAACAACGTCGGAGCCAAAAGACCCGCCCGTCACGAAGGAGTTGGCGCTCCCCACGGTGGTGTTTGGCTTCACCTTCACCAGAGACAGCGGCACACCCAGGATCCCAGCCGCAACTTGAGCTGCCTGAATACGAAAACATTTCATGTGTACCTTAGTTCCAGTCGCCAAACATTTTGTGTGTACCTTAGTTTCAGTTACCAAACATTTTGCGTGTACCTTAGTTTCAGTCACCAAATATTTTGTGTGTACCTTAGTCTATATTACCAACCGTTTCGTTTGTACTGTAACCTCAATTATCCGACATTTCGTGTGTACCTTAGTCCCAATTACCTAACATTTCGTTTGTGCTATAGTTTAAATTCAATTTATAGGCTTGGCTGAAAATATTAAGTACGCATTTTATGAGATTATTTCTATGACTAAGGATAAAATAAAACTAAACAAAACCACTTAGAAGTAGTAGTATGAAGAGCCTTTACTGGCCCCAAGGCAGCATCTGTCGTAGGATATATTTTAAACAATGAACTTGTCATATTAACGCCATATATAGCAATATACGCATACCATATACATTCAAATGTACATATAATTATCAATATATAGCAAACCTGCAATTTAACAATTTCAAACGCTCGAAGGTTTTGAAATTAAAATTTGTGTACATTTCTGACGCAGAAAAGATGAGCCTTTTATTGAGGAACTACTGTATGTGTATAAAAAATAAAATCACAACTAAAAATAACTATGATAATCGACCAAGTTCTTTTTTCAACGTCCAAGTTGTATTTTTTCAACGTCCAAGTTATATTTTTTCAATGTCCAAGTTATATTTTTTCAACGTCCAAGTTATATTTTTTCAACGTCCAAGTTGTATTTTTTCAACGTCCAAGTTGTATTTTTTGACTGTACGAAACATTACATAAATTACCACTTATATTTCCTCGTTTTTCTATAATTCCACCTAACTTTTGTACGAATCATTTATAATATAGACCTAAAGTGAATGATTTCGACTGGACTTGAGAAAAGCTAGTGATCCATAGAGGGGTAAATAATCGGTGCTGACCTTTGTGTTGATGCCCTGTCCCATCTCCACTCCTCCGTGGGTGATGGCGACCGTCCCATCGTGAGCGTAGATGATGACTTGAGTTGCGTAGCGGAAAGGAGGAGGATATGAGAAAGGATACCGCAGAGGACACACCGCTAAGCCTCTCTTCACCCACCGGTTAGCCTGTAAATTAAAAAAAAGTATAAGAATCCGTTATTTACGATACCGCGTAGTACCAAGAAAAATTTCCGGCAAGAGAAACTTGGTTTGTGCATGAAATTATGTGTAAAATTGCTTGCTTGTAGAGCGCGGAAGTTCTTGTCGGGTGGTTCGAGTGTCAACGCAGCACTTGATTTCTCCTGCCTGCGTCGCGAGACACCCGATTGGCCAGCCATCAACCAAATGCCCACCTAGTGCCCCTACGAGGCTCTACCTCAATTTGCACTAAATAAGCACAGAAATACACGCTGGGAGCAGCATCATTAGTCGTGAGATGTTAGCATTAAGAATTTAAAACCAGATGACAATACAGTTACAGTATACTATGTTAAAATGAAGTCTATGGTTTGTTGTTTGTAGTAAACGAATCATAAAAAATGAATTCTACTTACATTGTTAAAATCGAGGACTTGCTGCTTTCGCATTTCGAGTGAGGCTTTTTCCTTGAGCACCGGCATGATCTTGTTCTTCAGTTCGTTAGCCTCGCCGCCTTTCACGTCAGGTTTGAAATTGGCTTCCCTCACCAACAGAGGATCCTTGCCGAGCTCCACTGCTATGTGATCCATGATGTTCTCTATGACCGCGATGCCCTCCGTGAGTCCTGGAAAAATTTAGCGGAATTGGGAGAAAAATTATGAGAACGATTGAGAGATCTCGACTACGAACTATGAGGTAGCTCATAGTCGGCAGCAAACAAGTCAACTTCAGGGCTGACTCCAAAGAAAATTCGGCAAGTCTAAAAATCACTTTTTAATGGATTGTTAGGAGCAGCAACTCAGAACTGTTGCAAACTAGACAAGGTACTCATTGGCGACTATACAGCCAACTTCTTGTGACACAAATTCTCCAATACAGCCAACGAGTAATTACACTACAACCCTAATATTGTGCAACACATTGCCCATTATGGAACACTAAACTCTGAATAGGACACCCAAAGGAACACCGAACTCTGAACAGGGCACCCAAAGGAATACTCAACTCTGAACAGGACACCCAAAGGAACACCGAACTCTGAACAGGGCACCCAAAGGAATACTCAACTCTGAACAGGACACCCAAAGGAACACCGAA
>VCRD01002983.1:24847-42536 GCA_006783055.1 Trinorchestia longiramus | reverse complement strand
CACCACCACCCACACACAACCACCCACACCACCACCCACACACAACCATCACCCACATCCCCCTCACTTACGTAAGTGCTGTCATCGAGTTTGGGCAGCACAACAGAGAGGAGGAGCTTGCCCTCAAGGTCGTGCTTCAGTAAATCAGCCACTGGGAATCGCTCTACCGCCTCTGTCTTTGCTACACCAACCGTCAGCTCTGCGTCGCACGCTGCCAGCGTCACGAAGATGTCAGAAGGAAACTCTGGGTGGCGTCGCTTCAGGGCCAAGTTACCCGCCCATGTACCGTTCTGAAGACAAAGTATTAATTGAGTCATATTATATATCTCTTATACACGTTATACGCCGTACGTGTTTAGCTTAGGAGGTAAGGGGACTTGTGTCTTGTGGACCTTATATCTCTTATACACGTTATACGCCTTACGTGTTTAGCTTAGGAGGTAAGGGGACCTACTTATTTCATCCCTGTAAGCTATTTTATACCTCCGATCTTTGGCTTAGGGCGTAGGGGGATAGGAATATAGATTATTAGGAATATAGGGATTATTTATCATCGTAAGCCACTATCTTCAGCCAAGTTCACCTTTGTTGATCAAAAGACATTGGAATCTAATTTTATACTCACCCCAAAAACCTAGTACAAATAATAAATATTTCCGGAAGATAGCACTAATAGAATTTACATAAATCTCAACTCTATTTACAGGACACCAAGGAAACAGAAAACAAGAAAAATCACACAATCAAGCAATTTTTCACAAGAATAATCCCGAAAATAATTCGGAACGGCGTATATATTTAAAAAAAAAAAAGAGACCGGATTACAACTCACGTTCCTGACACCAGAATTGGCGACCAACTGCCAATGCTTGGCGACCTCCTGAAGATACTGATATCCTGGTAAGTAGTCAGGACCAGGAGCAGATACCTTGAGGAATAGGTCGATGCACCGAGCCAGCGACACCCCGGAATAGATCTCTACCTTATCCCTGGTAGCAGTGATACCCTGCAGCTCAGGGACACTAGTCAGGCTGATGTAGCGTGTGTACGGGCCGTCATTCTTGTAAACACCTGAAAAACACGCACATGTTATACAAATATCAATGGTAGAAGTCAGGGTTCCAATGAGAATCATTGTACCTTCATTAATTGTCAGCTTAAAGATAGCAGAAGAAAGGTTCTTTTCCTTAATTAACGTACCTCCATTGGTTATCTTCCCACATAAAAATGGTACAAGCGAGTTCTCTATAACAATGTATCTCCATCAGCTGTCATCCAGCGTTTAAATGTCAAAAGTTAAGGTTCTTTATCTCAATCAATGTACCTCCATTAATTTAATGTCTGCTCGTAAAGTCATCTTTTTAAAAACGCACAGAGATTGTTAGTAAAATATACAGTCTACATGGGCCTTAATACCTGAACGAAAAATTTTCCCACCACTGGAAATGAAGTACTAGAAGTCTACTTTGTATCAATGTCATGTGCATTACGGCAGAAAATATTTTAGTCTTGTTTCCTAGAAAACTACAACTTTGCTAAATTTTGCTTAGGGGAACAACTATTGGAAATATTTATTCAAAAATACAGTTTTAATGTATAGCAAAAATATAGTTTTATAGTATAGTTATAAAGCAAAAATATAGTTTTGCCTGAAAATCTGAACAAAAAGATCACTAGGTTTCCTCCCCAAAATTTCACAATACAAGGCACAATGCACGAACGAACACTGGACTGTCAGTATAAAATCTACTTTGTTTCTGAGGAATTTGGCTTCTGAGACTTACGAAAGATAAGTAATTATAGCATCAAAATAATGGTATAACATAAAATCATGTGTGCCAAAATATTCGTAAAATAAATATTACCAAATCGAAACATCTTTAATAGCTTAACCATTTTGTGTTGAAAGTCGCAAACGTCTTTGTCATTATCAACACTAAAAATGTAGTTTTGCCTGGAAATCTGAACATCATTTGTTTAGCGACAACCTGTGAATTCCGAATAATTCGTTTGGATTCCGAGGTATCACTGTAGTCAATATCATGAATGCAAGCGAAACGTATTTTTCATTGTTTTTGTTGAACACCATTTCGTCAAATGATGCACAGCACCTAGCAGTTTTTGAGACCACTTCAGTCAAATAATACACAGAACCTAGCATTTTTTGCGACCAATTCAGTGAAATAATACACAGAACCTCGCTTGTTGCAACCAGTTCAATGAAATAATACACAGAACCTAGCATTTATTGAGACCACTTTAGTCAAATAATACACAGAACCTAGAGTTTGTTGCAACCAGTTCAGTCAGGGATAAAAGTTATAATTATTAATAATTCAGGGATCCAAGAAGCAGTCTCACCAGCGCCGGTGTTTCCACACACAAGGAGCGTGCGGCCGCCGTCGTTCGGCTGAGCCATGATGGCATACGTACGCTGCAACACATCAAGTATCCAAATAAATAATAAATAAATAAATAATAAATCAACTTTGTGGGAAAATATGTATTCATGTATAGAAACAAGTACACAAATAATTATGTAAAGATACAAGTAAGCATAGAAACATACAAATAAGTATACACGTATACAAATAAGCGTATATATATCCAGCAAGCATATAAGCATTCGCAATTAAAACGAATTACACACACGCATATCAACTGACATTCACAAATCAGCTCCAGTTCTTGAAACGACAAATTCAACTTAAGGTAGGTAGAACGCAGAAAATAAACTTGCAAAATTTTCGAATAAAAACCTTGAGGTCGATTGGCTGGTACCACTTGACAGTGCCGGTGTCGACGAGAACCTCTATGACAGGCTTGGTGGTGAGGCCCTTTACGTCACACGCCCCTCCACACGTCTTCTTGCAAGGGGCGCCTGACGTGGGACAGTACTTCTGGTACGCTTCCTGCACAGAGACGTACACAATAGACGAGGATAAGAGTGCACCTAAATGTTTATCTGCATGGTTTTTTCAGTGTTGACTTTTTACATGCATTATTTTTTTCAATCTTGGCTTTTTACATGCATTATTATCGCAATGTTGGCTTTTTGCATGCATTATCACTTCAATGTTGGCTTTTTGCATGCATTATTTTTTCAATCTTGGCTTTTTACATGCATTATTATCGCAATGTTGGCTTTTTGCATGCATTATCACTTCAATGTTGGCTTTTTACATGCATTATTATCGCAATGTTGGCTTTTTGCCTGCATTATTATTTCAATATTGGCTTTTAGTATGCATTATTATTTTAATGTTGACGTTTCCCATGCATTCTAATTTAAGTCTATAAAGATCACCGGGAATGCTAAGCCCGTTTTAAATAAAAATGATTTTTTGTTTAGAATTGTTGAAGAAGCATCCACGCAAGTAAAGAAATTTCTGCTTCAAATCATTTCCATTGTTGCGGTAGCATCACTACACACATTTATGTAGTTGTCAATCTTATGAAGTCCAAAATCGGTTGTTTAACCCTGGAACACGGAACATGGGTATAGACGTCACTAGCCTCGGGCAAACTCGACCCAAGTTCAGTGCTCCAGTGTTAAAACCACGTGAAATCACTTAAATGTGAGAAACTATCATGCAGGTAAGTAATCGGAAACAAGTACCTCAATGTCGACCAGGTGTTGCTTCAACTCTGCTGGAGCATCGTCAGCCACAGCCTTGAAGGCGTCAACGATGGGCCTATACCCTGTACACCGGCACAGATTCCCGTCCAGGGCCCGTCCTACCTGCTCCACCGTCAACGTTCCCGTCTTTTTCAGTTCACTGTCAACAGTCGTCAAAAAATAAAGTTATCATTAGCTTGAAGTTATCCTAAACGTAGAGTAACTTTAGATTTAATATTACCCTAAGCTTCGTCAGACTGGCACTTCATCGGGTTGAAGTTACCATCAAGTTGGCCAAAACGTGCTCTGTTTTTGATCAGTGTGGGCTATCCAGAACAGATGTTTCAGCTAGCCCAATGTCAAAAAATGCTTTCTCCTAACATTTAGCAGATAGGTTAAGCTAAGACCGCGCAGAAAATTTTGTGAATTACAATCAACGCACACAAAGAAAGATTACAAGAAGTTATTCGAATATACTGTATGCAGGGTTAAAAACGTGGAAGTTTATCTGGTTAAGAAGTGAAGTCGGTAAACAGAACTGCGTTCGAGGAAGACAAATAAGTGGATGGGTGAATTGAGTGCATTAAGCTTAAACTAAAGTCGAAACAGGATTCTTGTTTGTATCATACTAGTATACCGAGCTGATGTAGGAACCGTCTGGTCCATGGGTACGCCCTCATTATACAAGTCTGTAGTTGAGCGAGCCGTCGTGGTTGTTCAAGACTGCTACTCGGAACGACAGGGGCCTTCGTGGCAATCAATATATGCAATGCCAAGCGTACATTCTCTATGGTGTATCCACGTTAGTCACAACGAAACCTTCTCCCAGCAAGGTTCTTTCAACTTGATTAGTATGTAAACCGACGTAACAGATGAGCAAGACAAACGACGTCTTCGTATTATCTGTCTCCACAACTCGTAAAATCTTTGAATCATGGCTTCAAGAGAATGGTCATGTAACTGGAACCGTTCTAGTGAATCCACTTGAAATGAGTTCCTGTGGAACTATTCAGATGAAACTACATAAATAGTAGAGGTCAGCAGACCCAGTCTATTCGTATGGCAAGAATGGGCACCGAAACCAAAACGAATAAAAGTACAAATGTAATAAATATCTGACAAACCCTTACGAAAGGTCAGAGTTTGAAACCAAACCTAACAGCTGTAGAACGTATCCCAAACAAATACGCTGAATCTAACTTATCAGTTGAATGTATCAGTGGTGCTTATCCGGAGTATGATACATGTGAGTAAAACTAGGGAAAATGGGTGTACGCAAAGGAAATGCATATGTTACAACGCCAAAAAAGTTGAAACATAGGACAGAATACTCGCATGATCATACAATAAGCATGTATATTCAAAACGTTATATTTGAGCCAGAGGAATAAACAAAAGATAAATCCAGACGCTTATCAGATATCACTGTAATTCTCATGCAGCTTTATCTCTCGTACCTCAGTAAGATAACTGTTCATCACGTGAGTGTTTATTTCAAACATGAGATTCTCAGATATGAAGTACTGATGCAGTATCGAAGATAGCTGGGAAGGACGGGATTACGTCACTGTTCAAAAAATATAAACACTTTGTCGCTTCATCGCGTAGTGGTGATCTGACGGAAATGAACATCAGAGACGAACTATCATTAAAAAGTATTGGAAAAACGCACAAATGTACGTATAAGGTAAAAACAGTAATAAGGACACACCCATAAGCAGCCATGACCATGCCGGGTGAACAGTAGCCGCACTGGGTGCCGTAAAAGCCTGCCAGGCTGCGCTGAAGTTTGTGATAGCCTTTGTGGCGGTTACCCAGGTACTCAATAGTCTCCACCGACCACCCCGAGCACGCGAACACCAGCTGCTGGCACTGTCAACAGATAAACGGGCATCACCCACACCCGTAATGCATTTTCAACGACAATAAATGGAAAAATCACACCTGTAATGCCTTTTTAACTGTATTTTCTAAACTTACGGCATGGACACTGAAGATGCGAGTACCTCCTCAAGTCGTTCGGTAACTAATGCGATAAAGCCCAGAACTCGAGAACTATTTCAGTGTCTCTTTACAAGGATGCTGAATGTTCAACAGCGTTTTCCAATATATAAAAAACCTCCACCGGTAATTAAATTACAAGTCCCTTCTTAACTCACAGCCTGGACACTGAATGTGCGGGTGCCATCTTTGTTCGTGAGGTCCGGCACTGTAGCGACCACAGTGCACGCCCCACACCCACCCTCCCGACACAGCACCTTTGTGCCCTTCGCGTTCACCACATCACGGATGAAATCCACCAGGCGAGTGTGAGGGGACACCGTCGCTGAAACTTTAAGAAAAACAATACGAAAGTTAGGAGAAAAATAGAGTCTCCTAAACGGTGATGACAAGTCACCCAAAGAAGTTGATCCAAACCGAAGCCGTTATAAAATACAAGATGCTTCACAAAAGTACAGGAAATATAATATATTATGCACCTTAAATACGTGAATCACCATGCTTTTTACTGTATCGTACTTTACATATAAACTAAAAAATAACATTCTCATGTAAATCAAATATCCTCAGTTTTGCGAGGCAGCCTGTATTAAACCACAGCCCTGATATGAACATACTCTTGCTATAGCGCTGGAAACGTGACACTTAATCTAGGTATCTATTTAACCCCACCACACTTCAAGAAAATGCATGAACAACATAAACGAATACGTAATGAAAACGTGGAGTAGTTATCTCACATCTACTGAGGGTACTGGGGGGATGAAGGTAATGGATGATGAGTTATACTCACGGGTGTATTTCTCTCCATTGATAAACAATGACACAGTTCGCCCCAAAGGCCTCTGGAATTTTGAAGTTTCTTTTTCCTGCGGAGCCATGATTGCTGTTCCTACTCCACTGCACACACACACAAGTGCTACATAAGAAACGCAGGAAATAGAAAATGACTTGTAAATTCAACTTAAAAACTAAGGAGTAGCATTTCAACTTCTGTACGGCAGCGTCAAACACTCATGAACTTTTGGTACCCTCTAGAATAAAACTAAGAAGTATTTTTTGAACTTTTCTTAGAGAGTGTCAAACACTAAGAAACTATTGATCCCGTTAAAAATTCCATCTTTTTTGAGACTGTCAAAAACTAAGGAACTATCGAAGCCTGTGAAAAACTAAAATATGAACAAAATCGAGTTACACTGCGAAGGAAGTCACCACCTCTGTAACATTCGAGAAGAAACGATTTCTATCTAATAAAACGAAAATTTCTTGGCAGTTATTTAATTTCCATGAATTTAATTTTTAATCAATAATTAAAATTTAAAATATTCCCGAGCCCGATAGATTAGCAGGCGTAAGAAAGAGAGTTTCCGTACGAAATTGTTCGATTTCTTGCTTATTGCTCGGAGCAATAGGGCGATTATTGGGTTATCTTGAGAACCTTCTTCCTAATGAGACAGACGTAGTTCCTGAAGAGATTAATTCTCAAAAGTAAAGGGTGCAGCAACATAACTTTCTTTTTTAATTCGCTTTGCTTTAAAAAATGGAAATTAGGTTGCCGCGCCCTGTATTAGTTGTTGCCCGTAATGCGCCTACTCATAATGCTAAGCGAACGCGAATGCTGATGCAAAATGTCAAGCACGAATGTTAATCTCAAATGCAAAAATAGATAAAATTGCCCTAATGCGAGAAAAGGTAAAATTGCCCTAATGCGAGAAAAGGTAAAATTGCCCTAATGCGAGAAAAGGTAAAATTGCCCTAATGCGAGAAAAGGTAAAATTGCCCTAATGCGAGAAAAGGTAAAATTGCCCTAATGTCAAAAAACTAAAATTGACGTAATGTAAAAAAATTAAAATTGCCCTAATGCGAGACCCCAAAAATATTGTTCTTTCTCCACATATTGCAGAAGTGACGAAAAATTCGACAAGGCAATTAATGGGAAAGATATTCGTAATATACTAAATTATTATTACACCGTCATATCATGTAGTCTTGCTTTTTATATGCACATATAATACATACACAGGAAAACAGCTGTAGTGTGCTGCTGCAAAAAATAAAATTTTCCAGCAGTCCAAATGTGTTACCTTCCATAAAGCTCCTCTAGCGCACCTACGAGCATCTACCTCAAGCCGAAGCACACTGAATTACGTAACACATCGGAATGAAGTGAACTCCTTCTTTATTTAATATTTCGTCGACTGCCAGCCATAAGAACTCTAAAACCACGGTATTTGTGAAATCTATCAAAGTCATGAGAATTAAATTCATTTTCTATCAATTACTGCAAAGCATAACCCACACAGACTAGCGACACTAAAAAACCCTGAGAACACGCAGTAATAAATCAGAATAAAACAATAATCTCAGTCACGATTCAGTCGAACACAGCAGATTCAAATTATTGAGACATTGTTTGATGTTTTGGAATCTTTTGCACAGGTGAGATAGAACCACTCAACTGCTCACAAAATGCACAGGGTTTTTAAACTAGCACAACCCTTTTCATTTCAATAGAAGTTACAGGTATTTCTATTGGTGACTTTAAAAACAAATAAAGATGCTGCCATTACGTGATCAGTCCTACAAAAAAATAATCTCCCAGAAGTCCTAGGAACGTTGAAACGAAGCAACACGATCCAGCACACACATTACCTACACCACACCAAACCCTTCTACAGGTACAGCGTCACTGAGATAATCAGTGGTATAGAAAATGAAGCGATAGAGAAGAAAAAGGTTGGTTGCTAGCGAGGTGCTCTGTTATCGCTGTAATTCGGCATCATAAAGAATGTTTAATTTTCTACTTTAACAATATGGATTAGCCTTTACTTTTCTATTTAGTTTCTATTTAAGTTAAATGAGGCCAACTCATAGTTTCAATTAATTTTACACCTAAGGCGCACTTGGTTCAATTGTAGCGAGTCCTTCAGACCTGTTAATGACCTTGAAGTTCGGCGGCGCTTGTGAGCAGGATACCGCAGGCAAGCTGATGCTTTTGTTCAGTTGGGTGACACAGCAAAGTATCATTTACTAGTGTCTGTTATTATCTAACTAGTAGACCCACAAGTAAAAATTCACATATTTTTACCGAATGTTTTCCATCGGTCTGCCAGTAAACGGGGGCTTTGCGAAAGGGTTTTTACATTGAAGGATGTGCCTTGAATATCCACAATACATGTATACCCTACCGAATTTCCTCATATCTATGTCCTTGAGACGGTAACAGAAAGACGGACCAAGCAAGCAAGCAATAAAATGTGTATTATTATATAGTGAAACTAGTGTACCCAGCCGTCAAAAATGACGGCAGGGATTCCGTGATAATACTTCAGTGGTGCTCGCCAACGAACAACAATTCCAATTTCAATTCTTTTCCTTTCGTGCGTCTTCTTGGGATGTGGTGGCGATCCTTTCCGCAAATCTTTCCCTTTCTAATCTCCTTTCTTCAATTTCTTCCTGTGACATCGCCTCGCATACTTCAGCTTTTCTTGCTCTATCCATCGTTCTCTCTTCACTGCTTTCCTTCGACGAAGTTTGCTTCTTTAGGCGCTTTTTCACAATCACAGACCATCCTTACTTCGCATTAATAGTGAGTTTTTTGAGAAATAGATCTCTTCTTGAGCTTAGCATCCATGGGTGAAACACTGGCCGTATCACTGGTTCTTTGCAGAGATCTTTGCCTTTTTTCCTCTCGCGTGCTAGTCTGCGTTTCCTTCCTTCTGGTGTTTCTTTCATTGTTCTAATGAATTTTTCAGATTCAACTCGTATACAAAAACATACTTGTAGATGATACAGCATATCTTCGTCCTACAATATTAAGGCTGTTCAGGAGCATTTTGCCGTTTTGAAAAGTTATATTCTGTTTATTATTTCAGGCGGCCGTAGGTAGTTGACTTCTTGATGAGGAAAACCTTCTTCCAGCAAATTGCTAAGGCAGAAGGGCAAGCGAAGCTCCTGGCACTTCCTGGCAAAAAAAAAATCCGAAATAGATTATGCACGACAGGATCAAAAACTCAATCAAAGATACAGCAATTCATGTACCACGTTCAAAAGAGGGATATTATCAAATCAAATAGTACCGAGCTATATTTTAAAGCGTAGCGGTTTTTTAGAGACTCACGGTGTGTCCGTTGGATAATGCAGTCGATGTAAAAGTACTGGTCCAATAGCATAGTTTGAAGTAGAAACATGCAGTCATAAAGTAGAAGAAGATTGTATCAATGCTACCTTTTAAACGGATGTTTCCCCATCTTGCAATGGAACAAAATATTGTAATGACCCAGCACTGGGTTCCGTATCGTGACTACCTGCAGGGACCCAAACAGGGGCCTCTACTCCGAATATTTGGCCTCTACTCCGCGCGAAATTTCAACAGCTACGAAAAAAATCAGATGAAAAAATATGCGAAATAACTTATGTAAAACAGGATCAAAAACTATAATGCAGTATTGTAAAATCATCAGCTGAAAGAGGTGGTCAATAACAACAACAATACTGAGAAAGAGTATGCACAAGGTTAACAAAATGACCCTGTAGTCAAAGAGTGAGGTAATTTTTTATATATAATAGTAAAGTACATGTTTTTTAGTTCGTTAATAAAAAATTTATAAAACTAGTGAGATACTGAATTTTGATGAATATATTGACATAGAAATTTATACTCAATCGATCGCATGTAGCTTACACTTTTTGCTTACCCAAAAATATTTCAAGTATTGTGCTTACCAATTAAAGGAAAATCTTAGACTAATTTTTGGCATTTAATTTACGTATATGCAATATTATCATGTTATTTCAGAGACTAAACTGGTACGAGTTAGTAAAACGTCCAGTTACATTTAATCATTACCCCATGTTCTCCTGTTAGCACTTTTTGGGCACGAACCAATCATTCGACCTCAATACAGCGCAGTTTGGCAACGTGTAAACTTCTTCTGAAGCAGATGTATGTTGAGTAGTAGCGTTACGAGCGTGAATAAATTATCTCTGTAGGTAGAAGGTGAGTACCAGTGCTTGATTTAGCCGAGATTCTCAGAATGTTTTCTTTAACGTTTTGAGAGTGTAATGATGTTTGAAGTAATGTTAGTTGTTCCGCTTGTACATGTAGCTGATGCTGAAGTAACGTTAATTGATTGTACGCCTTGAGGGCATTTTATAATTGAGCTTGCTTGGAAATGGATTGTAGAATTCTGAAGCATTAACGGAAACCTAAGTTTTCACTGAATATGGTTTTGCGTACGAATTGGTGATATTCTTTGACTAAACTAATGGTGCAGAGGTTTTGTGTCAAACTTATGGTACTGTAATATGACAAACTTATTGAACATAAGAAGTTAACTTGTCCTCTCTTTTTGTAGAGGTAACGTGTCTAGAGAACGAGCTGCTGTAGTTACATTAGGGCATTTCTACGGATTTCTGTTGCATTATGATTGAATGCTGTTTTTAAACTACAATGAATCTGGAGTCTTAATATGATGAATTTCTAGTGGCAAAACGGGCCAGGTTTTCCGAACAGAAATGGAGAACTCGTTAAGCCTGCCAGTCCCGTATTTTTGACTATGCGAGGCTGTAGATTATCCCTTAATTGACCAGTCTGCCTAAAAATAATTAGAATACAAAGCAATGATATTCCATCAAGAACATAGTTCATGTAATTTGTTTCGTGTATTGTCTTTTCCTTCTGTAGTTCCGATGAACTTTTCAGTCAACCAAAGTTCTGTTCAGTAGAACGCTACTAAATATGCAAAGGAAAGTTTATGAAATAAACTTATGATAGAAGAATTTTGTGCCAAAATTCCGCTTCATTCGAAAACTTAATAGTTCAGGTTCTCGCAGTTTTTGGTATACTTCGTTCGAATGAATTAATTTAATAACAATCGTCGGCATTTGTTAAAGTGACTCTGAATTCTCCCTTGTCTGAGATCAGAACTTTACATTTTTACTCGTATACACTATGCTCTTCATAATCTACCTTGTCTTTTTCTTAAAAGGAATCGGCAAGGGGTCACCTGGTTTCATTATCATTGGTTAGGTAAATGTTAAATTAAAAGGCTTGAGCCAATATATTTGAAAATCTATTCGTACAAAATGTCTTCAGTTGTTCCCTCTGAAGCAGCCCTTCATTGAACGAATAGGTCGTTGTAGTTACTGCTCCCGAGAATGTCTCAAATAAAACTCTTGCGTTGGAGAAACTCCGTAGCTTCTAAGCTAGTAACATTACAATGCACTGTTCTATGTACCTAATAGGTTTTTCACCTAGGAGTACTTTAAAATGCATTTTCTTCTAAATTCGTTAACTTAATGAAAGTGGAATTCCCCAATTTCATCAAAGTCCATAAACGTAGCTTAGAGCTCTTCAACTTTCACGAATCTCTTCGTGAATAAATTGTAGATGTAATGCGAACAGAAACTCTTCTGGTGAAGTTCATTGTATGTAAGTAAATGACTTCGTGCGCATTAACTTGTTCCTTGCTTTCCGTATTGCAAAGCTCCGTAAATCTGGCACCAATATTCCTTCTAGTTTTTTTCCTTGCAACGGGAACACGATAATCGCAACTCCTAAATATCCTGCAGAAAGACTCCACTGTTATCTTGCTCTAGATTTGATTCTTGAAATGGATCCAAACTCTAATTTTATACTTTACTCGTTCAACTGACTAGCAGTTTCAAAATCATGAGAATCTAGAGCACGCAGAATATCTAAAAAATCTATTTGCATGGTGTGACCTACTTCCGCTATAAACTTCAACTATTCTTCCATTGAATTTAACATGCTTTCGTGACCTACTGGAAGATAGTTTTCTGTGACAATTGGTTATTGTATGTATACATGTAGGCTGATGCCACGCTCTTATCCGTAGGTTTTGCGAGATGGAGTGGACGTTGACGCTGATATCCGTAGTTCTTGCGTTAGGAGCAGGAAGTTCTGCAAACACCACTACTGAAGTGGAGATGCTTGATGACAGCACTCTTGATGTAGAAATGGAATCTCCCAAACCACCTTTTGACTTGGCCTCTATCTTGAGGGGTCCTCGAGACCAAATGTACTCGGAAGCTCCACCTCAACCTACGACCCCTACAACCTACTCAAATGATCACCCAGAGGAAAAACATGGCACTGAAAAGTATTTCTCGGAACATTTGTATCCGTCTAACGTGGTCAACAACTTCAACAGACGAAGTTTAGTTAAAGTGTTCACTTATGAGCCAGCTCCAGAGCTGGACGTGCCTCAGAACGAAAGCGTGTCATACCTGCTGGAGGTAATGGCGGAGGCCAACCGAAATATAGACCGCCTAATCTTGCAAGCTGCAAGGGAAGTGTCGGAGTATTACAGACAAGTCTTGTTGACTCCAGGAGCACAGACTGGGGAACAGAACACATCAGGAGAGCTTTATGATCTCGTGTATAAAGTAAGTACCGTAGCTGGTCCATGCTTTAATTGAACTTAATTGAAAGGGATCAACAAACTAGAAAAAACTAGTTACAATTTTCTAGTCAAAATTGAGCAGATTCCTGAAAGTTCTTCGCGCACTAAACACGCTTGGTGAATTCACGGTAACAGTCGCGTGCCCTTGCCGTAATGTATAAAGAAACGTCAACGAGCTCGTGTTGATAAAACCATTTGTTGCAATTAAAAATGCATCGCTGGAAATCGTACAAATTCAACTGACCTCTTCAACTGTTCTAGTTCAGCAATAGATTTAAATTAATTCAGTGATCCCTAATTTAACTATCCTACTAGATTGAAACTACTAAGAATTACTAGATCAATTTAACCTCGTAGGGAATCCGTCGTGCGGGTTACTAAAAATGAACAAAACTTACACGTACACAAAAATAGAACTCGGAGTATCCAAGGAACTTAGCCTGAGCGATCTATTTAATTTGAACCACAAGCTGTGATATGGAAGAACCTCGGAATCATGTTTATTAATACTTCTTGCCTCAATCAGAACCTGAAGGCCCTACTCGGTACCCTCGACGACTACCCCATTCTGAAAGAAAGCCTCTTCCTCTGGTCATCCCTAGTAAGTCGTAACTTCTACTCTTTCCCAAAGTTAGTTATGTCCTTCTTAACCCTATTTTTAGATCCTGTAACTTACGAAGATTCGAACTGCCCGTGTACTTTGCCATACAGTGAAAGATAGCGACGAATAATTGTCATGTGCGAATTGTTTTGAATCTCTAGCCAAAATTTGACACAGAGAACGCATTTTCTGGTATCCAGTGCAAGAAAGCGATGGGAATGCTCAAGAATCTGTACTCGAGACAACTAGTAGAAATGTTTCCTACTAAACTTGGTGTTAGACTACTCTGCATGGTCATTTATTCTTTCTAAATCTTGAGCGTCAATTTACTTCCCAGCGATGTCAAGTGTTAGGAATATAAAATAACCCCCTCCCAGTTATCAACTTAAATACGTAAATTCTAATTCGTGCAGAGACTTCAGACTGGAGGATCCATTCCTATCAAAGTTCCTAATAATTGCCATGAAACAAAGTGTAGCGGCAGAATGAAACTGCTGCAGTTTCCCATGTGGTTCCATGTGTTTCGGTTTTTATCTGTGGACTTGTACATTCTTCCTTCAAACTAGGATCGTCACTAGCAATGTCTGGATTTTTAGCTCGGATTCTGTTCCTAGGAACACTTAACTTGTAGCCGTAAGTAGACTTAGACCTTCCCTTTCTAGTTAAAGTAGGATTTACCGTTCCGTATTAGATTCAAAACTAAGACTCGTGACTTGACTACCTCTTTTCACTGAAAGAAACGCTGCGGTTATCACTGGAAGCAAATATTTTTAGACTGAAATGCGTAAGAGAGTAGTGAGGGAGCTAGTCTATTTTCCACGATCCAGTGTTATCAGTTTTGTTCATAAATAACAAACTATTAAAATAGTAAACATGTACTCCTGCTTAATCTTTGTTTTACAAATCTCAACACTTGAAATGGTATTTGATTTACCATGGTGTCGATATTTTGACCGGACGTCGTTTGACTTCCACAGGTGCTAAAAATTTCCTTGGTTATTTACTTTCTGATCTTTTTTTCGAAGGACGACGATGATTATGATGACGGCGAAGATGCCGACGGCAGCGTTGATGAAGATTCGAGCGACGGACCAACAGGAAGAGATTTCAAATTCTCAAAGTTTAAGAAAACTAAAACTCCTGAACCTCCGAAGTCCATCTGTCCTGAGCATATGTCGGAGCTTGTTAATTGCTGGTCGTATGATATATTCGATACTGTCTCGGACAACGCCAAGTACTACTTGAACCCTTTCAGCTGGTAGAGCTATTTATGTCACAATAGTTTGTAATTAGTCCCGAACAAAACGAGTTCCTATATTTCATTTATAAAAAATGCATTTTTCTGAAACTTTATTACTCTGCCTACATGCCACTTAACAGCTCATATTACACTCCAAATAAGATTGTTGCGAAGAACGAAGATTATCAGCATTCTGTGTGCTTATTGTCTATTAATCGTCAGCGACTGTCTTGAATTTATTTTTTGAAAACTAGTTATTTCTAATTTGTTGTTGGACTCGAAATGCTTTCAGTGCGTTTACAGTCAACACAAAAAGTGAA
The DNA here is from genome assembly GCA_006783055.1 of Trinorchestia longiramus. Taxonomy (NCBI): domain Eukaryota; kingdom Metazoa; phylum Arthropoda; class Malacostraca; order Amphipoda; family Talitridae; genus Trinorchestia; species Trinorchestia longiramus. The sequence continues at coordinate 27,328 of VCRD01002983.1, read as the reverse complement.
CACTTGGCTATATATAGGTACTACTCGGGAATTGCTTGGTTCTACTGACGTATCTACGACGTAAATTTGCTTTTGAGTACTTGAATGAACAGAAGTTGACACTCGGACTCTCACTGAGACGTGTGTTGTGGAAGGTAACTCTCAATCTCGGTAACCAAGATGCCGTGCACACTATTAATTACCAATCGTAATAAAGAGCCATCAATCTCGTCCTTGCTGAAATACATCGGGAACCAATCTTGCTGGAAGGATTAATAATATCAATGCACATGCAGAGAAGTGAATGTTCGTATTTTATGAATAAACTTTTAGTATTCATGTTACTATGAATTGACTAAAAAGCTTAACCGCAGCAATGTTATATATGATGCGTAGCAGTGTTCTTGTGGAAGTTGTGCAGAGTCTAAAAGGTCGTTATGAACATTTCCAAGTATTGTAAATAACGCCTGTCCTGAACAGGGTGCAATTTAATCCCTACGTTAATAGTCAATCGAAATACGTGAAGTTGAGCAGTTATGCAGTCTTCTGAATACTAGAAACTTCTGAAGCAAGCGAGAGGGGACTTTAGGCCAAATGGAACTGAATCTAGACAATGAAGTTTCAGAAATAGGATAACTACCAGGGTTGTAACAGTTTTCATCATGCGTAAATCTTTCGCCAGTTATTTTTGTTGGAAAGTGCCATTATCGTCACGAGTCCCAGTTTATTCTTTGCGGTGGCGAAAGATTTTTGAACTACCACTGGTGGAGTATTTGTCAGTGTAGTTGTTACCTAATTCCTGAACCTTTCATTTCAGCTTTAGATTTAGCTTGTGCTTTCAGCGTTTTGTCACGGGAACGCATTCATACTTGCATTTGCCTTTAGTTTACGTATGCTGTATACCACGACGAATCTAGAGCTGTACTATTAACGTTCTGTGCATTGATGCACACGTAAGAGGCTGCACCTAGTACAAACTTTCTAATTAAATGAGTCTCCTGACAAACTCGCCCGTGTTAACGAGTACACACTTTTCCAGAAGCTATCCGGCTGGAGCGCTTTCTAACTCTTTACGTTGCTGGAAACACACAGGAAACATTGATTGAAGAACAAATTTTTTACAATTTCGTAATCGGATTCTTAAGAGCAAAATTATAAACTTAATTCCAATCAAGTACATATATCAAATGTATTAGATTTTCAAGTCTTGCCTCCCACATCTTTAACACATTTGTTGCGATGCGACCCACCGGTGGGTCACTTAGGTTGGGTTCTGTAATTTTTTCCAAGTCTTAGTGATTATGTGTACAAAGTAAAGATTTGCACCGGCTGGGCAATCACAACAAACGTGTTAAGTAGTGATGATCTTCCAGAGACTTTCTACCCGTGTTGCAGCTTGAAGAAGCTCGTAGGGGCGCTTTGGTGAGCTTGGTCGATTCATGCTCTAGAAGTGCTACATAAAAAAAACGATCTTTATTTCTAATCAAGTACGCGGTACATAGACAATTAGTACATTGGTTTTTCAAATTCTTAAGGTTAACATTCTTAGAGTAAGGATGATGGTGAGCTCCATGCGACGATCCTGGGATGTGTCCATGGGTGGGGAGTTGAGGGCTTACCGATAAGTGCGAGCTCACGGCGTGAAACGAGAAACAGCTCGTATTCATTGCCGGGTTTCGAACCCGCAGAAGTCTTTCTGCACAAGCAGAGATCCGATACAGAACACGGGCCGCATACCACTCGACTACGGTGGCCGCAGACCACTCGACTACGGTGGCTACATCACAGCAGACAAGTGTATTTCGTCAACTGATGACTAGGCAAAATCAGAAAAAGGCTGCTATGGGATTTGAATCAGATTCTGCTGCATCGCAAAGAGGAATGATCACTCGAAATACAAATGCTGGTGAACAGAGTAGCAGCTGACTTGTAGCATGAACGGTACCACCCAATGTACCATTCATATTTCTGTAATAGCAATTATCTCATTAAAATATGTTAGCAATTACCTAATTAAATATAAGTTTGCATGTATCTAATTTAATACTTATCACGTAATTCATTAATCTCACTAGAGATTGTCGCAAAAATTATTGCAGAATTTTAGCCTTGTTTTAGTCTCGTTGGCCAGGTTAGTGACAACCCAGGGATATATATTTTATATTAAATAATCAGATCTGAGCGTTCCAAAATAAAGGACTGTTAGGCTGGCAACATTCGCGGATTCTACCCAGTTTCCGGTCCGCAAGACTATATATACTTGATCCCACGCCAACGATTTTGTTGCTATCTAGAATCCATTTTGTGCGTAGTGGAGGTGAGCATTCTATGTCCAAGTATTTTAAGTCTTGTATAATTATTGTGTTTAACTGTATTTGTGCTTGTTTATCAAGTGTTGGTGTTGTGCATTGAGACATGCTATGTCTTAAGTCTTGTCTAATTTTTGTGTTTAACTGTATTTGTGTTTATTTTTCAAGTGTTGGTGTTTGTTTTTCACTGAAA
>VCRD01002983.1:0-24514 GCA_006783055.1 Trinorchestia longiramus | reverse complement strand
GTTACTGCAGCCCCCAGACTGGTCATTCTTACCTGGAAGCTGAACTGGCCAAACTTTCATCTGGACGCTCTGAACTGGCTGGCAAGAATCAACGAAGTTCCAAGATATTTCTCGTGCCAATTTCATGGAAATACAAGCCGAGTTTCCTGTTGACTTGTTCCTTTATTACCTTGAGTAAGGTCACACGGGCAGTTAGATTAGGCTTGTTAAAGTTGGTTGCTTAAAATCCCCCAAGCACGACCAAACTTTACAGACTTGCATTCAGTTTAAATTACCCGTGAGTTCGGTATAAGTATCTAACCAGTGCAAGTAAAACTGGCTGTAAAAGTTGAGTTCGGAGTTACGCAACTTTTTGTGAGTAAAATTGACACAATCTAAAAATATTTGGAGTAATATTCACAATCGTTAAAGTTACTGTGGCATAATGTATAAATTAGTAACTGGCACCTCAACGGCGATGCCTGAGCTTGAGCGAGAGATGATGCGAGGGCAGCGTCAGTTGCGGGTTGAGCCCTGTCGTATACGTGTCGTTGCTGTGGTTATGGGCGCGAGAAGCGGCTCAGGTGCAGGTTGCACGTTGGTTGTTCGTTAAAAGTAGTCGTTGTCGTGGAGATCTGTACTCGTAAAATATTAGGCTAAGCAGATTGTTACTAACACTAGTATAAGGATAATCGTCACGCAAGTAGAGGTTGTGAGTCACGGTCGAAGGTTGTTGTCTCATCGTCCACGGTTAGAGAACGTTCTTCTGGTACGAGGAGCGACGCAGTCTGAACACTGTCTAATAGAGGTAAGCGAATTCGGGGTAGAATATACCATAGAGTTGCAACTACTATGCTTAACAACACTAGGCAAAATCAGAAAAAGGCTGCTATGGGATTTGAATCAGATTCTGCTGCATCGCAAAGAGGAATGATCACTCGAAATACAAATGCTGGTGAACAGAGTAGCAGCTGACTTGCATTCAGTTTAAATTACCCGTGAGTTCGTATAAGTATTTAACCAATGCAAGTAAAAATGGCTGTAAAAGTTGAGTTCGGAGTTCCGCAACTTTTTGTGAGTAAAATTGACGCAATCTAAAAGTATTTGGAGTAATATTCACAATCGTTAAAGTTACCTTAAGCCACACATGGTCTATTTTGTTTTTATCTAAATTTTTCAGCCAAAAACGTCGTTGCTAGTTGTGACTTTTTTTTGGCTGAGACTGCTGAAGGAAAAGTTTGAACATTCAAGCTCGTGTTTCCAGTAGCTGCAGATCCGGAACTCTGGATCGCTACTTGATCTTAGTCCTTGGATGAGCCTGGCGCAGACTAAAACCTCTGGGGTACTACCGTGTTTTAAGTATGTATTTTATTATTTTAGGGGGAATTTAAGGCCAAGGCTCTGACTGCCTTTGTCCCTTATTTTCAGGAATACATTGCTTAGCATTTAGTGGATGTGAACATTTTCTCTGGCAAATACTCTCCATTTTTTGACAAATGTTTGGTCACTTTCTGCAGATCGTGAAGTTAAGGCAAAAACTCAACCTACCTTCTGGGTTAGCGCTACATGGACAAGTTTTTGAAACCCAATAGATGCTACATGAGAGTAAATTAAAAACAGGAAACCTAAATTAGAGTCAAATTCACTCTAAACTCGGTGATACCAGCTGGTGGATTAGGGCAAAAACGCGTTAAAACGTTTCCGACTACCTTGCCCAAAAGAGGGTGAATAAAGCTTGAAGTGATGAAGACATCTGCTTATTCGTAAAATTTTAAAAAATTTTAGCAGTACATTTTTGTGCCTGAAGCAAAAGAAGAAAGGAAATAAATAAATGGTTTATTCCAGTAGCTAATATCAATCCTTAACGGGTAGAAGTACATTGGTTGTTGATACTACAAATGGTAGTTTTGCTCTTATTGAAGGAGGCAGATTCTGCTTGATTGACTAACATTGGGAAACTGCATTGTTTTTATCACAACTATTAGAAAACCAAACGTTTTTGTTAAGGTCCATAATCTTACAGCAATTCAATTACTTGGGCAAAATATGCTGTTGGCAAAGCATCTGGTATGATTTTTCTACTAGCTGTGAACAAACAAGCTCTTATGATGCTACTATATGTAACATATTTAAAGTAGTACCTTGGTAATGTTAATAATATTAAAGGGCATGCTCTTGAAAAATCTGTTGCTCTTTCTACTTTATTAGATCAATATTTAAATAAAAAGCTTATTTTCTCTGGAACTTTTTTCATTATTAAATCTAAAATAAATAGATGGTTTAAAAGAAATCATTCTCTGCTCTGAGCTTGTTGATGTTTTTTGACACTGAAAACATGTGGAAATAATTCTAATGTAACTTGACACAATTGCATCAGGTTTGGACTGAGCATTTGCTCTTTTTATTTAACTCTTTAGATCAAAGTCATAATAGTTTGTTACAATTTACTTCCAGGAGTGTAATTTGACAATTTTAACCCTTTTGATACTGACGGTACATATAAGTACCGCTCCAATTTTGCACATTTTAAGATGCAGAGCAACACGTGTGTCTGTGCAAACGCTGGTAGGGCAGTGCAAGCTATAGCTTGATCAGGACAATGCAGTGACTGTAAAATGTCACAAGCATCATTTTTTTAAATTTGATGTTAAATATGCTGAATAGGTTCTGATATTTGCATCATGGTATCAAAAGGGTTAATTTATGTATCTTTTCTTGCTGTGCCTTAGGCCTGGCTTACTTTATTCTCCATGCTGCATAACTTGTGGTCACTTCAAATGTTTATGAAAAAGTAAATTTTTACTACTACAATATGTTACTTTTGACCACATATTCTCTTGGGTAATAAGGCTACTTACTTTATTAGATAATTAGGCTAGTTATTCGCTAAGATTATTTATTCAAGAATTTGACAATACAGTTAGGCTCTGGAGCCTAAAATATTTGGGGTCTAAATATATATATATAATACATAGGTTCCTCAGCAAAGCATTAACTTTCTTAAAATTTTGAATTTGAACAATTGCCAAGATACATAATTATAATAGTCAACTACTTGTTTTAAAAGTATTCTTTCTGTATTATAATCATTATTTTCTTATTCTGATATTAATCATTTGTAAGAAAATATAATACTGAATATAGCATTCAAATCATCAATCAACCATGTTATCATCTATGGTGAAGGAACATCAAACTCGTCAGCAACTGCGACGTGAAGAACAAGGTTAGTGATATATTTTTGTCCTCATTGTCCATACCAGTGCAGGCTGATACAAATTAATTTTTGAGGCCATGCTTAACTGTTCATGTTATATCTTTTGTAATGTTAGAGACAGTTGAAAATATAATATATTTTAGGTTTCAAAACTTTTTGTATTGATATAAAAATGAATAATACCTGTCAATAAAAATTTAAAAATTACAAAGAGGATATTTCAATCTACAAGCCATCAGTGTGAATTAAATTGTTAATGTAAATGCTATCAAGCAAACACTAATTCACTGTAATTACTACCAAAATCTTTACAGAAAGTCATTCCAGGTTCTGTGGATGAACATGTGCCTAACCCTTGAGGTGAAGCATACAATTGTTTAGATATCTACAGACCAAAAATGCACTAAATTTAAATATTTTACTCTTTAATATTACTCATTAGTAATGTAATAATTTTTTTCTAAGTTGTTTTACTCTCTTCTCAAGTTGTATTGCTCTTTTAATTATGTATATCTGATATTTTTACAGAACGTCGTCGTAAAGAAGCCTTGCTTGCAAGTACAAACTTGACCAATGCCCTGGTTGACCATCTGAATGTTGGGTAGGTCAACAATGCAGTTACAGCAATTGTTCATTAGGATTAAAATGCTATTAATATCAGGTAACCAACACCTTTATTGAAGTTGAAAGGATGATCTTTTTTGTTGACTGTGATGGTTCTAGAAAAAAGCAACATAGCAATGCAATAAGTGGGGTGGGTGCTGCTGTTGATAGAGATTGAAGATTTTTTTACCTTCTGATGTATGTTCTACCATATTAGTGTACGAGTATTACTTTGTGTTTGGTCATGATACCTTTGTTTAATGGGACCCACTGATAGTGAGAACACAAAGCATTAGATGATTCTTGCTTAAATTTAGTTTACTTCTAACTCAAGTTTCACTTTGAGTAATTCTTTCATTCTAGAAACCTCATTTTACTAAGATAACTGATTCTTCATTTCCTATACTCGAACAATTATTAATTCCTGCTTTTCTAACGTTGCTTTACACCAACAGTGTAGCCCAGGCGTATCTGAACCAGAAGTTCCTGCTTTTCAAACGTTGCTTTACACCAACACCGTAGCTCAGGCGTATCTGAACTAGAAGTTCCTGCTTTTCTAACGTTGCTTTACACCAACATTGTAGCCCAGGCGTATCTGAACCAGAAGTTCCTGCTTTTCAAACGTTGCTTTACACCAACACCGTAGCTCAGGCGTATCTGAACCAGAAGTTCCTGCTTTTCTAACGTTGCTTTACACCAACATTGTAGCCCAGGCGTATCTGAACCAGAAGTTCCTGCTTTTCTAACGTTGCTTTACACCAACAGTGTAGCCCAGGCGTATCTGAACCAGAAGAGACTGGACGGGGAGGCAAGGAGATTGGAACAAAGTGCGGCTGTACTCCAAAAGCAGACGCAGCATTGGATCACACTGGTCAGTTCCTCCAAACCATCGTCTAACATTCTTTCAGGAACATTTTTCAATGAACTTCATCCGAAATTTATGAAGACAAACATTGCTTGGTTGAATGTTTGTTGTTAATTCCTGGTCCGGCCAATGTAGTTGTTTTCCTGCTATACATACACGACATTTTTCAGGGTCCCTTTTATGTCAGTCTATAGGTGTCATTATTTTCACTACTCTAAACGACGTTCAAAAGTTGATCCTTCGATCCTGAGCGTCTTAATGAATTGTATGACATGGTCGTGATATAAAACATTCCCCTTGAGCTCTTATAAGAACTTGTTGTCTGTTTACTCCTGTTTCACGTACACATACACGTTCGCCTGCAGCGAACGGGGGATTTTCCCGAAGTGTGTATGCATATTTTTGGTGGACCCTGTATGTACATATTGCATATAAATTTATATATTAACTAGTGTGCTCTGTGTATGTACATATGCATATACTAACGTATGCGCCCTATATAGAATAGAATAGAATAAGGCAATAGGAACGAGCTGTTTGGCCCATTCTTGGTTCAATACCGAAGTCCCATGCCGTATCAATACCGAAGTCCCATGCCGTAAACCATGCCGTATATATGTGCGTAACTTCTATACTAACGAATGCACCCTATATGTCATATGAACGTAACTTGTATACTAACGAATGCACCCTATATATCATATGTACGTAACTTCTATACTAACTAACGTGCTCACTATATGTGCAGGTAAATGGGTTCTGCTCAGCACTAAAACAGGTAGGTGATGTGGCCAGCTGGACACAGGCTATCCACAAGGACGTAAGTGTCGTGGCAGCAACCCTACACCACGCCTACACCACCACCTACACCAGCACTCACTCCACTCCGCCTCCACCCACCAGGGCCATAATGGCAGACTCCAGCACTCTTGGTATCCAGAATACGACGCGGAGTCAGAACGAGTCTGCCAGTTCTGTAAAAGTTAGTTCTACGTCCACCAGTTCTTCTTCAAGTAGAACCTCAGTTGTAACTACTGCTGCTGCTGCTGCACAGTCCTCGGTTACTGAGGCTAAAATTGATACTAAAAAGACATCTAATAGTTCAAATGATAATAGTCTCTCAGCGAAAGGAAGTAATGAGTCTTCAGGCAAAGAGATGCTGACTAAGATAGACTCGGAGAAAGAAGAAAAATCTCCTGTCAAACAACAGAAAACATCACCAAAGAAATAAGAATTTTTTCTATTTTTAGTCTCGAAATCTAAATTGAAGACTTTAGTAGCTTACTGGATTGTTTTCATATTCATTACCTTCTTTAGAATTAGAAAATGCGTTGTTTGATTAATGATGAAAAAGTAGTTCAACCTCATATACTTTAAACGCAAAATATATTTCTCTTCAGTGTACCTACTGTTTTTGTTAGCACTTGTTCAATTTTAATCATTAACCTAAGCTCAAACCAAAAGAAAAAATGGTGGAAGAAGTAAGAAACTTTTAACTACTAAGAGTCTTCTGGCAGTGCAAATCCACTATTCCACTATATAATAATACACAGCTTGTTGCGTGCTTGCTTGCTCCGTGTCTCTGTGACGCTCTTAAGGATTTAGATAGGAGGAAATTCGGTGGGGTATACACGTCTTGTAAGCATTGTATTGTGGATACCAAAGGCACATCCTTTAATGTCGAAACTCCTTCGCGAAGCCACTGGCCAATCAAACGAAAATTTCAGTAAAAAAACACGTGAATTTTTACGTGTGGGTCTACTAGTAAAGATAAGGTTTAAAAGTGGTAACCTAATGAGGGAGTTGTGTAGTGTTCATACTGAACGTACGTTAGGGACCTCTTTTGATCATTTTCGAAGTACTATTTTTAGTTTTCATTGTCTGTATTAGCGCAACTTTTATCCAGTTCTCTTAAATAACTGATGTAAAGGCTGGAAGACTTGTGAACATTTTTCCAAATATATTTCTTTCTAATTCCTTTTCTCGTCCTTCTCAGATACACACTTTTTCTCGCTACTGAAATGTTTTCTTACAAAATGCTTGATTTTAGAACCTTTTATTCTGACCGTGTTTCTTGTAGATTTTTCCGGGTAATAAAATTAAAATTATACTATGGGTTCGATGGCAAAAATGAGACAGTGCAGACAGACTTTTATTCTTCTCCTGAGGTAGGGTCAAAACAGGGGCTTGATGGCGGTAATTTCTTATCATTATTTCTAAGTTGATCCAGGGTTTAAAGCTCGTCTATGAATACGCGCTGTTCATTACATGTTAATTTATTCGATACATTTGTTTGTAATCTATTGAATGATGCTTTGTATTAGGTTGTTACAAAAATAATGGCCGATTTCAGAAGCCTTCCAGACCTTCGAGCGGCCATTATTTTTGTAACAACCTAATATGTATATTATTTTTTGCACTCTCCAATAACATATTATTAATGATATTCACTATTAAAAATAATCGTATGCAATATAAGAGAAATACCGATTGTATTTAATATGACATCATAAGAGCGTTCGATTCCCTAAGCGTCTAAAAAAAACTGGATACGAGTACATTAAAATAACATGACATGGACTAGTTTTATCCATCCGAGTATTTATGCAGTTACTCCTACGTGATGTTGACCGGAAAGAAGTCATCCGAAATATCTACTAGCACTACTACTATTACCTGATTTGCCTTATATTGGGAAATATATATATATATATATATATATATATATATATATATATATATATATATATATATATATATAACATCTACCTTATTCTTAAAATCGTAGTTGTATGTCCTCCTTGTTTTTCTCTGACTCTTGATAACCGCGAAAAAAACTGTAGACTCGCATGCTATTTTTTTCAAAGCAATCGGTACCTGCTGAATTTTGCATTTTCTTGTGATTCTTTAATGTCACTGAAATTGACGAGTCTATTCTGCAGTAGAATATTCCGTGAGTTGTGAATTCAAATTTAAATTTGGAACAGAGCATGTATTGGCTGGTTTTTTCACAACCTACAGAACATGTCTTCGTTTCTTTAGTGCTATTAAAACTGAACTCTAAATTTACGACTATACCTCGTCTAATCGTCATAGAAATCCCACTCAAACCTCGACCATTAGAGCTTGTCTTATTCAGTGTCTACCAACTTTTTTCGACATTTTGGGCCTGTCTTATTCAGTATCTACCAAATTTTTTCCACATTTTGGGCCTGCCTTATTCAGTATCTACCAACTTTTTTCGAAATTTTGGGCCTATCTTATTGAGTGTCTACCAAATTTTTTCGACATTTTGGGCCTGTTTTATTCAGTGTCTACCAAATTTTTCCACCACCACCGTAGCCCCCATTGAAGCGTCCTCCGAAATTGTTGAATCCACCACCAAATCCTCCTCCGTTGAGGTTATTGCAGCAGTAGTACTGCCTGGTGAACTGACTGCGACACCAGTAGCGGCAGTTCTTGAACCCTGCAGCAGGCTGGTAGCTGTAGAAGTTGTTAGCAAAGCCTGAAACTAGGCCGGGATAGTAGCTAGGGTTGTAACCTAGTCCTCCAGCCACAACTAGCGCTGCAGTCGCGCACAGTATCAGTGCTACACACACGGCTAGTTTCGCTGACATCTGCAGAAGAGATTTATGCATTTAACACGTTGCCTCCGATTGCATGATTGGTGTAAATCTTCACTTTGTACGCATAGTCACTAGAAGGATCTGAAAAAATTACAGAACCTAACTTAAGTGGTACGCATACGTACCACTTCGGAGTCAACGTGTTAATTTAGTTGTTGAAACATTGATATTTTAAGTTTATGACATTTAATATTTAAAAATTGATGTATGCACGAAAGATAATTTTATCCGTATTGAAAAATTTGAATACTTAATTTCACCGTGGCCTCTGCCACGAAATGTGATAGTTCATTGCTACTTTCTTTAAGGGAACCATGCTGATTTTGAATCTTAACGGTGAAGAAAAATATTTTAAAATTAGTTTTCTTTGATAAATTCGCGCTCCAGTGATCGTGTAGTGGGTGGTAAGCTGTGGCTTCTGCATAAAAATCCTCAATTTTCGGCACTCGTAGATATTAATATTTACATTCCTAATTTTGAAGTCATTACAATCGGGGCAAGTTTTTCGATTTCGTTCTCTGAATTTCTATATTCTTGCATTTGAAATTTGTGCAAAATTTTTGCAAATATGATCTCTAAAGCTACTAAATGCTATGAGAGGGAAAAGAGTTAGCAGTCTAAATTAAACAGATTTAAAAGTCCTTACCAAGTATCTTAGTGTGGTAATGCAAAACAAAAATATGAGAACTTTTGTAAAGGTGTATTTAGTTAAAAAATATTATAGTACTTATCATCGTAACTGTGCAGCTTTTAAGACTCCTATCCATCAGGGACAAAAAGTAACAAACTCTACTTATACATAATTCGAATCTAACCAAGTATTCATTCCGTAAGTGGCCGCATTTTAATGTTTCTCGCTGCACCCACTCTGATAGTTTGAATACCACGCGTTAAAATAAAATGGGTAACAACGTGTTCTGGACATAAAATAAAACTTTAGACCAGTGTTTCTCAAGATCAGGAAAAAAGCCGTGGATGAACCGCTTACCTTGACGGGAGAAAATTCTGCAAGTTTCTAGAACCTGTGCAGTGAATTGTTTCTGCGGTTGCCCGCATTACGCTGCTCTTATATAGGTGATCTTATCTTCATTTGAGCTCAGGAAGTGAAGGATGTTTGTTGTTAAGATGATGTTAGTGAGCACTATTTAAGGTGTAGTGGTACGGCAGAGATCCCGTGTGAGAGAACATGACGAGTTTCAAAAGAATTAATTTTGAGTAATTCATAGTAAGGGTCTTAACGAAACTAGCCCAAAATGTAGAAAAAATTTTCATTGTTTCAAAGCTTCTCTCGTCAGTTATTTGATATTCGAGAGCGATTCCTAGCTAAAGAACTGTTTTCCCATCAACAATTTTTGAAATGTTTTGAAATAGAGTAATGAAAAGCATTTGGCATACAGCAGAATTTTAATGGAGGGTTATCGGACAAGGTTTATTTCAAAAATGTGTTATCGACTCAGAAATGAAAGAAATTCGTATTAATATATGTAGTAAAATCAGGAAAGATAGCTTCATTTTATTTCAAGCTTTACATGAATAAATATAAAATTTGCGTTTAAGTTCAAGTCTCGTCGAGTTCATTGAATGATTCAAGAGTAGCCAGTATCTGTGATACCGAAACTGAGTTGTAATATTCCTGCATCCATACTCCTGTATTGCAGCGTCAGCAATTACCACGTATCTTTAGTACTAATCCATGCTCCTGTATTGCAGCGTCAGCAATTACCACGTATCTTTAGTACTAATCCATGCTCCTGTATTGCAGCGTCAGCAATTACCACGTATCTTTAGTACTAATCCATGCTCCTGTATTGCAGCGTCAGCAATTACCACTATCTTTAGTACTAATCCATGCTCCTTTATTGCAGCGTCAGCAATTACCACGTATCTTTATAAGAAGAAAGTTTAGACTCAAATTAAGTGAATCATCAATCAATTCTCTGTCATAAATCAAAGTAAATATTAACATTAATTATGTTTAAGCATGATTTGTGAGCTTTGCAGCATTAAAATCAGCCGTTGTACAGCCTAAATATGATAGTTATTTGTACAACATATCCGAAAACTTATTTTTTCAAATGGAAGATAGTTATTGGTGTATGAAATAATTCATCTCACAGTCATTCGTGGTAGGAATGCAGCTTCCTTCTTCAATAAATATGGAATTTTACGTCAGACTTACCCAATAAAAAACATCACACGAATATGTAAAACACGAAAGTGTATTGAAAGAAAAAAAATCCTGAATTTTTTTGACTACTTTGAAACACGGACGTTAACAGCAATCAAATATTCCTGATTTTCATTCCGTCGACCATCAAAACAAAATTTGTGTTCTGCTTAACAAACTTTTAAGTGTTTCGCACGCCCATAATAACTAATTATCGCCTGGTTAAGCCCTTAGTGTTGACGTTGTTCATATTTATTGTGAGGAGTTAACAAACATCCTTGAGTGAGAGGATGAAGAGTTTCCGGCACTTGACAGAATGTATCTTTGGTGACAAACAGAATTACCTAAACAACAAGATTACTTAAACGAGGTTACTGAACAACAAGTTACTCAAATAACAAGGTTACTCAAAGGTTACCCAAACAACAAGTTTACGTAAATAAGTTACTCAAACAACGAAGTAACTCAAACAACAAGGTTACTCAAACAACAAGGTTACTCAAACAACAAGGTTACTCAAACAACAAGGTTACTCAAACAACAAGGTTACTCAAACAACAAGGTTACTCAAACAACAAGGTTACTCAAACAACAAGTTACTCAAACAACAAGGTTACTCAAACAACATGTTACTCAAACAACAAGTTACTCAAACAACAAGTTACTCAAACAAGGTTACTCACACAACACTAATACTTGTAGCGCACATGGGCAAATTTATGTATGAGTCAAAATGCTGCGCTATTCTTTTAAAATAAAAAATATTTAATCATTGTCCACCAAAAATTCTTGATGGGGTATATTTTTTGTATATTCCATACTACACTGCATTAACTTCTTTTCTTTCGCTCACATGTGGTAAATTACACGTTCATTGGTAACTTATTCACTCCAATTCTTTTTATGTGCTGGAATAGTTTGTTCCAAGTGTCACCGTAGGTATTACTGAAGTTTCTTTAATTGCCTATTTTTTGAGTAGAGTTGGGTGTTAATGGACGGCATTCTTCAATCCTCGTAACTGAAGTTTCTTTAATTGCCTATTTTTTCAGTTGAGTTGGATGTTAATGGACGGCATTCTTCAATCCTCGTAACTGAAGTTTCTTTAATTGCCTATTTTTTGAGTAGAGTTGGGTGTTAATGGACGGCATTCTTCAATCCTCGTAACTGAAGTTTCTTTAATTGCCTATTTTTTGAGTAGAGTTGGGTGTTAATGGACGGCATTCTTCAATCCTCGTAACTGAAGTTTCTTTAATTGCCTATTTTTTGAGTAGAGTTGGATGTTAATGGACGGCATTCTTCAATCCTCGTAACTGAAGTTTCTTTAATTGCCTATTTTTTCAGTTGAGTTGGATGTTAATGGACGGCATTCTTCAATCCTCGTAACTGAAGTTTCTTTAATTGCCTATTTTTTGAGTAGAGTTGGGTGTTAATGGACGGCATTCTTCAATCCTCGTATCAACTCACTCAGTTACGATTCTTGCTGGAATTTATTTAATTAATAGCGCAAGTCACGAAGTTCACATAGTGGTCTAGTGCTATCCGGCCCCTGGTTCGATTCTCGACGCAGCATTCAAATTTTCTCCTGCTTGTGTTTTAGCCTTAACTGATTATTTCCTCTAACTCCCATGTCATCATTACACATCCACATCATTCTCTACCTCTCGTCACAACACAAGAAGCACGAAAACAGTCGTTGTTCATGTTCACTATCCTTAAAATGTTTGCATTAAGAATTTTAAAAATAATGTACAGGGTGCGGCAACACAACTTCCTTTTTTGCCTCTCAAAAAGTTATGAAAAAGGGGAGTTATGTTGCTGCACCCTATACATGTTATGTATACCTTATTGGAATAAATTCATTAGCCTACCCTAACTAATAGAATTATGCCAACTGGTTAAAAAATGGAAGGTTTTCCAATAAACGAATAAAATTCGCATAGAGTACTGAATACTATTAGGTTGTTACAAAAATAATGGCCGCTCGAAGGTCTGGAAGGCTTCTGAAATCGACCATTATTTTTGTAACAACCTAAGAAAAACGCGAGGTAGGAAGAAAACGATGACGTCGTATCGTAACAGATAAATCTGCATAGATTTGTTCTTAAAATACTCAAGGGAAACCTTTTTTTTGTTACTGGCCCTTCATGAACCAAGTTATCTTCACACGTGTCGCTTGAAAAGGAAATTGCCTTGAAATTAATATATCTATGATGCATAAATGCATACCTCCAATGCAACACACTGTTTCAAGTATAGGTCAGGGGACTCAGGGCTAGTCAATAACCTTGAACTTGATCTCACCACATGAAAATGCACCGACAACTCAGCGGTACCCAACAATTTCCAGATATTAATACTCAGCTCCTGCTTATGAAATACTCGTACGTACATAAAGTGTATGTAAATGTAATCCTGATGTGACTGGTCATTTAGGCTGGGGCGATCCATGTAAATGAGCTTGAGCATGAGTATAAGTTTGTTCAAAAAGGTTGCCATTAAAAAAATCACGCCGTATTGGACAACATCCTGGTTTTTCGTCTTAATTTTAGCATGACTCTACCGTCAGTGTTGCGGCTTATTCTATTTCCTTATTGAAATAATAAAGAGACGTAGGTTATGACCATCGTGATTTTTCCTGTTGATTATTCATGAAGTGTGAAAAAACTCCACCTCTCCTTTTATTCCTGCGTTGAGTACAACTGCCACCGCCTTCCTTCCTATCGCTCAAAGGTGAAGGATGTCTGGGTGAATAGTTCATGCCCAATTTTTGCATCCGTCTATCACACTGATGCACTTCCCTAAGTACTCAGTGTTCTTGCATACGTCCTCTACACTGATGCACTTCCCTCAGTACTCAGTGTTCTTGCATACGTCCTCTACACTGATGCACACACCTTAGTACTCTGTGTTCTTGCATACGTCCACTACACTGATGCACTTCCCTAAGTACTCAGTGTTCTTGCATACGTCCACTACACTGATGCACTTCCCTCAGTACTCAGTGTTCTTGCATACGTCCTCTACACTGATGCGCTTCCCTCAGTACTCAGTGTTCTTGCATACGTCCTCTACACTGATGCACTTCCCTAAGTACTCAGTGTTCTTGCATACGTCCACTACACTGATGCACTTCCCTTAGTACTCAGTGTTCTTGCATACGTCCACTACACTGATGCACTTCCCTAAGTACTCAGTGTTCTTGCATACGTCCACTACACTGATGCACTTCCTTAAGTACTCAGTGTTCTTGCATACGTCCACTACACTGATGCACTTCCTTCAGTACTCAGTGTTCAATAGTAAAGTGATTGGTTTCTGCTAGCCATTTCATCGGGCAAGAACTCGTGTTGTTACGTTCAAACTGTGTATTTAAGGCTGTTACAAAGGGCCCAGCCAAGCGCTGGCCCTCAAATTTAAGTCTAAGTATGCGTTTCCTACCTGAAAATAATGTACAGGGGAGAGGACAGGAAAAAAAGTCAAATTTTATTACATTCAGGTATGCATGAAATATATTATACAATGGGGTTTTAATTCTTTATGTCAACATCTCCAGACTAGTGGTCATACTTCCAGCGAATGTTGCCGTCATTCTTGTGACGTGAGGGAAGGATCGTTGGGATACGTTGCGACGATTTGGACCTTTTCGTGGAAATAATCAAAGTTAATCAGACCTGACTGCTGCTTCACTAGCAGAGAAAAATCAATGCCTGTGTGGGGATTCGAGCAATCGAAACCAGACTTTGACTTAGACTTAGACTTAGATCGAGGGCCAGCGTTTGGCTGGGGCCTTTGTAACGGCCTTCAATTCCCTCCAATACACACGCACATACAACAGGATGGCATCCCAAAGTTTTTCTCCTGTGAACCAGGGTCATCCAAACTAATTCCTCTGGGGCCACCCTGAGCCATTCCATGCAAATGGACCAGCCAATTGAGGGCATCACTGGAAGATCCAGCTTGTCACAGACAGCCCCTCATGCTTAGCGGGTAGTCACATTGAAGAAAAATGCCTATTCAACGAGGCATCAACGAGGGTATCAATAAAATACCATTACCTAACAGCACAAGCACCGGTCACTTCAACCCCTCGGTTACATTGAATGCAAGTGAAATTGAAGGGCGAAGAATATTGATTGTTCTCTTCACTGTGAACACCTTTCTTTTATTGATGGTTATATCAATAAAATACCGTATTTAGAATAGAATAGAATGAGGCTATAGGAACGAACCTTCTGGCCCATTCTTGGGTCGGATAATTACTTCGATAATTATTCGGTTGTTTACCCAAGTCCCATGCCGTATTTCTAGCCGCGTCAACCATGTCGGCAGCGGGATTCGAACCCGGGTCTTTCCGCATGCAAGCAGGTTCGCTCACCAGTCGACCAAGCTGGTGATTTACGGGAATAATTCCTGTGTATTAAGTGCTTTAAAGATAAATATTGTTTGACTGCATGTACTTTATGCGGATCTTCGTAGCAATTTCATTGAAGCAATTAGCTAATAGTGTCACACCTAGCTAATTCCTCAAAAAATTTTACATTCTTGAGCAATTTTAGGAATATATGGTGTCCATATAGTTAGGCTGTATATCAATGCAACTTGCTAAATAATCTGGTAATATATTACAAAAATGCAATACACATTTTTAAGCTTTCACTTTAATTACATTCAGTACGTGTGTCAACCTTAATCAGGTTTAAAAAATACTGATTTTTTGTCACACCTCGTGTCACGTTCTGTCTGAAGGTTTAAAAAAATACACATCAATATTTATTCTTTAATATCTACGTATGAGACGTAGAGCTGAAAGTATATTGGATGATGTACTAGTTATTGATTCTTAATTCCAACGTTGTGTACGGCGTGACTGTATTGTACTTCCTCAAAATATTCCTGATCAGTGCATGAAGAATGAATGGCAAGCACTGAGAAAAAAACTAGGCAGAGAACTGTGTGACCTTAGTATGAGCTTTAAAAAGCAAAAAAGTAGTTGAAGTGCCACATCTTAGTAGTATGACATTTTTTAAATGATTTATCAACATATGAATGTAATATATATATTTTAATCATCGAATACAGCGATAGGGAGAAGGAAACAGGAATCATTTGCGAAAATGAGTTAGGGACAAATTAAAGGTATCAATCAGTGTTTAGAAAAAATTTACAATCATAAATGTGATTTCAATCACTGGTTAAAGGCGAGGTCTTGAATAGTTGAGGAAAATTTAAATCTTTTGATGATTAAGTTAATTGGTGTGAATTTATAAAGGGACGTAAGAAAGGCGTGAGCGCACTCAAAGCCGAAGTCGGAGGAAGTCAAACCCTCCTCTCCATCTGTATTCATATATAAAATTTATTGCATACAAAAAGATTCTATAATACATTTAGATAATTTAATAAAAAATATTTTTACTATTTCAGTTTCATATATGAGCTCTGAATTTTACCTCTTGATAGGTAATATTTTTGGCTTTTCCTAAACGTAGTCATTGAATACAGTCATAGCAGTAAGCCGAAGTGTCTAACTGATATGGCCGGGAAGGAGGGTCTGTGATGTAGTTCCGCTTAAGGGAAATCTATTCCGATGATTTTGTAGGTCGTCCGCATCAGTCTTTTTTGTGCGTGTTATAGTAGCGAGTCATTTTTGGTTCATGGTTTTTTTTATTAGAAAATTGTATATAATACTAGAGATGGTGCATGAAATACACTCTTTCTAGTAATTGACTAAGTTAACGGAGTGTGCGGTGTTGGAAGAAGGGTTAATGCAACTTTCGAGATGTCTACTTGAGTGCATTGTTCTAATTAATCTTTAAAAACTGTATAGGCTTCAAATAGATTAAAGTAGTTTATTTTAATTTAACGAAACAGTCATCAATTGTCTGGTAATATAAAGCTTTCATAAACACAACAGAGCCGAGCTACTTGCTTCAAAAAGGGTTACTTTACTGTCAATACACCAAAACTGAGAAAATTAGAAGCACTGGTTAATTAATAAAGAGAATTATTGTACTTTGTTTGCTTTCATATCTGAAATGCATTATATTATTGCTAAAATGATCTATTTTAAAACATCCTTACTAGATTAAGTATTGATAAAAAGTTAAACTACACACAAATGCTAGCTAGTTTATCATTGCCTCACATAACAATAAGTTTAATTAAGACAAGATTATTTTGTTCCTTGTACAAGAGGTTTAAACTCTGCTCTGGTCTGCAGAACGTAGTAGCTGCATTGACATGCTGCCTTTTTTCTGCTAGTTTGTTCCATGCTTTCATTTTTTTTCTCTGCATTTGTGTTATTAATTTAAACAGGAAAAAGGCACCAAAGTTCTTCACTAATCTTGGCAAACTGAATGTTTTGTACCTCTGTAGCTAAGCAGATATAGTGATCTATTAAATGCTTGTATAAATGGTTATTCTGATTTACTTTAATGAGTTTATGGGTCAAATACAGCCTGCTTGAAGTGCTTTTGGAACAATTGTGTTCCAGGAGACTGAAAAGAGCTAAGCATCAATAATAATTGGTATTTTTGGTAATTGTTTCCAAATTTTGCTATCCTAATAAAAATTGATTGGATTAAATGTATTAGTAAAACATTTCTACAGAGTTCTTGAAATCCATAATAGGTGCAAAAGATATTAAAATCTTCTTGCATCTACTGCTGTATAGTTCTAAAGCAACTTCCTAGTAGAAGATAATTACAACCTTGTATATTTCAATTTTAATCAGGTTTTTATTTTTTGTTTCTATTTTCTTGAGGAAAGTTTTTTATCATTGTATTGGAAAAACTTGAATGTAGACATGATTTGCAGCTGGTTTTTTGGTATTTACATTGCAGGATAATCACAGATCAGTCTTATTCTATCACCAATTATTAATTAATCTGTTGTATTCTCTAGACAAACATGAACAGCATTTAGGCTCTTACTAGTGTAAAATAAATTTTTTGATGCTAGGATGTCAACTTTGAGATATTAATATTGAGAAGTACTTTGTATTAGACAGTCTTCAGAGCATGGCATGGCCTGGTCTTCAGAGCATGGCATGGCCTGGTCTTCAGAGCATGGCATGGCCTGGTCTTCAGAGCATGGCATGGCCTGGTCTTCAGAGCATGGCATGGCCTGGTCTTCAGAGCATGGCATGGCCTGGTCTTCAGAGCATGGCATGGCCTGGTCTTCAGAGCAGGGCATGGCCTGGTCTTCAGAGCAGGGCATGGCCTGGTCTTCAGAGCAGGGCATGGCCTGGTCTTCAGAGCATGGCATGGCCTGGTCTTCAGAGCAGGGCATGGCCTACCATAGTATGGTGATGGATATTGTAAACCAATTATATATTTTGTAACTGAATTATCAGTTGTGCAAAGTGTCTTCATGAAGAGATGCTATAAGTACATTTGCATTCTTTTCAAGATATTTAGAAATAATTTCTACTTGAAGATCACAAGCAGAAATGGCAGCACATTTTTATGACAGTGCAGCATTGTGGAACATCTGAGATGGATTGTGCTTTGTGTGTGTCCAGCTTGCAATTGTGATCTCTGATTTCAACATTTAGTGTACTGGGTAATCATTTACTTCTAATTTTGTTTCAATTCTATTACCTTAAGATGTGTTATGGAATTGTTTGGGTAATGTTATTTTTATTCAAGTATTTTGTGATGCTGTTGGTGAATTAAGGTATAAATTAAGGTGTCTGAAAAAAGCAAAACTGATTTTCAGTTTTTCATGTTTGAAGTTCAGTACTGGAGGTAGACAAACCCAGGCTGTTAAAAGTCAAGCTTCTTCATTTATGTTGTACTACAAAACTGTTAATTTCTTTTAAAATTAAGGAGTGTCAGATCTACAGACTCTCTTTGCTTTGGTAGGCTATTAACTATATGAAATAACTGTTGGCCTCCTTTTTTTCACAATGAAATTGACAAACTTTTGATGGCTGCTAGAACAGTTCATTCTCTCTTGCATTACCTTGGTGTTTGAAATCTCCATTCATGATGGGAGCATCACACAGTGTGGCTCTTGAACACAAATTAACCCATAAATTGCCTGACTTCTTGTTTAGTTCTTTAAAACATTCCTAAGATGTTGAAATAGGCAATAAAAGTTCTTTGAAACATAAGGCAATAAAATTCATAAAACAAAACATTCCTAAGGTATTGATATAGGCAATAAAAGTTCATAAAACAAAATATTCCTAAGGTATTGAGATAGGCAATAAAATTCATAAAACAAAACATTTCTAAGGTATTGAGATAGGCAATAAAATTCATAAAACAAAACATTCCTAAGGTATTGAGATAGGCAATAAAATTCATAAAACAAAACATTCCTAAGGTATTGAGATAGGCAATAAAAGTTCATAAAACAAAACATTCCTAAGGTATTGATATAGGCAATAAAAGTTTTTTAAAACATTCTCAAGATATTGAGGTAGGCAATGAGAAGCAACATTAGAACTTCTGAGTGTTTTACCAGAGCAACAACAGAGTTTGTAAATGCACCTCAGCCAACTCTGATACAAATATTTTACAATGAAAAAAAGCAACTGTATAATATCTATGCCCTTGATAGTCTAGTTTCTGTTTACCATACAACCAAGCATCAATGTTCCATACTAACATCAGTGTCTTTGGGTAATTATTTTTATTGTGGAAAGAAAGCCAACATTCTTACCTTCCAAGAGGTCAAGTCAAACTTTACCATGACTGTCCTTCATGCCATGATAATAATAATAACAATAATAATAATAATAATTACTATGACACAATTTTAAAAAGGTGTTACCAAGAAATGCTATGTCTTCAGTAGCAGTAGGAAATAACCTTTGTGTTCTTTGTATGTATCAGAGTTCCAGTAAATTTGTTTAACAAATTTTCAGCTATTTTCAATAATGTATTAGTGGTGCTGTTAGTTTATCATTTCTGATAGATTATAAATTTTCACCATCAATAACTAAAAAGTATGTACTGTTTTTGCAAAAAAGTACCAATCTTAAACACAATTTTTTAATGTAAAATGAAATCAATATAAAATGTACTTTACCACTTGTTTACTTGAATTTTTTATATATGTATTTATTATTAAATCAAAAACCATAGTAACTTGTTAAAATGACTCAAATTATTCAGGTAATGATTTTGGCTATCCTGTGTTAGTGAAACAAAAGATCAATTTGCAGTATGTTTTTATTCATGTGTTTCAGTCTAATTAACTTGTATTGCTGGTAATTTAACTTCATTGTGTCCTGTTACGAATTCTAAGGGTAAATTTGCTATAACTATTACCATTTGAATTCCTGGATTCAAATTCCTTCTAGATTGTATTACAAATACATTGGAATTTTATTAGGCAGTCTGTCATTCTGTAAGATTCCTAAATATTGACCATAATCAAAGTGTTGAAGTTCAATAATTTTTCTGTGATGTTATCTACCAGTTGGTTGTATGTACTGTGCTTTCACTTGCTTGGATGTCACCCACATGTTTATTCAGAAAAAACTTATAATTTTGTTTATGAAAAATGTACAAGCTTCTACTTTTGTTTTTAGAGATGCAGTTTATAAAAAATGTACAAGCTTCTACTTCTACTGTTTTTAGAGATGCAGTTTATGAAAAATGTACAAGCTTCTACTTTTATTGTTTTTAGAGATGCAGTTTATGAAAAATGTACAAACTTCTACTTTTATTGTTTTTAGAGATGCAGTTTATGAAAAATGTACAAACTTCTACTTCTACTGTTTTTAGATATGCAGTTTATGAAAAATGTACCAACTTCTACTTCTACTGTTTTTAGAGATGCAGTTTATGAAAAATGTACAAACTTCTACTTCTACTGTTTTTAGGGATGCAGTTTATGAAAAATGTACAAACTTCTACTTCTACTGTTTTTAGAGATGCAGTTTATGAAAAATGTACAAGCTTCTACTTCTACTGTTTTTAGATATGCAGTTTATGAAAAATGTACAAACTTCTACTTCTACTGTTTTTAGAGATGCAGTTTATGAAAAATGTACAAACTTCTACTTCTACTGTTTTTAGATATGCAGTTAATGAAAAATGTACAAACTTCTACTTTTATTGTTTTTAGAGATGCAGTTTATGAAAAATGTACAAGCTTCTACTTCTACTGTTTTTAGAGATGCAGTTTATGAAAAATGTACAAACTTCTACTTTTATTGTTTTTAGAGATGGTTTATTTTAACAATGTTGAATTTTACACAGAAGCTGAACACATAGTTACAGGACATGTGCTAACAAAGAGAAAGTTTTATTGGTTATTTCCTGAAACTTGTCAACAAGAGGAGCTCTTATTTTGACAGGAAGGTTATGTTTTATAGCTGCATGAAGGGCACATCTTTCTAGGCTATTGTGTCATAAAACTTTTATGATAGGGTAGTTGGAAGCTAGTAAAATCATCCATATCAATCATAAGCCAATATGTCTTTCTTGTTCTGCATTCATCTGCCAATGAATGTGATTTTCCTGTCATGTTTATACAGTAATTTTAAAATTTTTAACTCCACTCATACCAGTGATGTGAAAATTTTAGAAGGATTTATATTATCAAGGAAGTGACTTATGATGCTGTAACCTTTCACTCTATTTTAGGCAATAAAGATGCTGGCATCCTCTTCAGATAGGAAATAAGGTCATGCCTTTCTTATGGCTGAATTTTGTATGCAAGAGGCTAATGACTAGTCACAGTTCCCATGATGTTCAAAATGAAAATATTTTACATGTCTTTTTCATATAATTTTTTAGTAGTGAACATGCAAGTGTACCAAAGTAAAAATTTGTTTGTTTTTGTTGGGCACTCTCTTTTTTAAAATTATATCTTAAGTAACTAATGCACTCCTACCATCATTTATATATTTTAAATTTCAACTATTTTAATTTAAAAAAGAAAAACTGTGGAGCACTAAGGTGGTCTTACCCATTCTCCAGGCTATTTGCTTTGTATTGTTTTTAGTTGTCCGTTGATGGGCTGAGCAGCCAAGCAAGGAAGCCCTGCAAGTGTACATAGCCTCACACG
Source organism: Trinorchestia longiramus (assembly GCA_006783055.1). NCBI lineage: Eukaryota > Metazoa > Arthropoda > Malacostraca > Amphipoda > Talitridae > Trinorchestia > Trinorchestia longiramus. The sequence goes on along the minus strand of VCRD01002983.1, from coordinate 3,032 downwards.
GCTCTCTTCCTGATCAGTTCTGTGTTAGTGTTCCAGCAAGCATTGGGGGACTGCTGTAGTTCCGTTTGACCTAGAAAATGTTCAGTATAGTAAGCTATGTTATAACCAATTTTAATGGATGCTGTACTTCCTTTTGACCTAAAAAATGTTCAGTATATTAAGCTATGTTATAACCAATTTTAATGGATGCTGTACTTCCTTTTGACCTAGAAAATGTTCAGTATATTAAGCTATGTTATAACCAATTTTAATCTATGCTATAAATTATATAAAAATCATTCATAAATAAATAGTTTTTATAATTATTATAATGCAGTACTAGAAATATTAGTCTGTTCTTATGCTACCATTGGCTCATTGTTTCTAATTTTGAAAAATGGCAACTTTCTAAAAATCTATTTGTGATTAAAATTGTTTTTTTTTCAAAGCTGCTCTGTGATTTGTTAAAATAAGAAATGACTGCTACACTCACTATTAAACTTGTCTTTTGTTAAATTTTCTAAATGATAGTGTAGATTTATGATATACGTAGTTGCAGTTTTATTGCACACAGATCCTAGTTTAAAAATAGGTAGCTCTGTTAGGCTTAAACTGTTGCAACATTTCTGCCTGTCAAGGAATGCACTCAAGTGTTCCCCCAGGTCTGAATTTTTAGGCCTATTAATATTAATTGATATTAATTTGTCTGTTACAATGCCCTGCTCCTGAAAAATCAGCACTAATTTTTATATCTCTGACTAGTTAGTCAAAGTCTCTTTGGCAGTGAAGTCTAATCAAATTTGAACAACTTTATTGAGCTTTTTGCTGACAATAAAGCAGCTGATCTGGAAACAATTGTGAGTAGTCATTTAAGTGATTTTTAAGAGCTTGTACTTTGCTATTCATGTATGCATTATGCTATGCATCCTCTGTGGTAGTTAATTATAACGCCTCTCACCACGCCAGGGTGTGTAGGCTTGTGTCTTTATTTCTTTGCTCACACAGTGCCTGTACAGCAACCTAACTTTGACTTGGTTTTCTGAGGCATAAATGCTAAGGCCATTTCACTGCAACAAAGCCCAGTAGTTGAAATGCTACTCCTTTTTAAAAATGAAGTGGCTAAGACACCATACGGTGTATTGCACTGCAGGTAGATGATACCATGTCTGAGAGCATGGATCTAGGTACAGAGTGCTCCAAAAAACGTATATATTTTTAAAAGGCTGTTGTTTGAATACTACTGGTGCTAGGAGGTTGGGACAGGTCTCATTCAAAAGAGCAAGATCTAAAGCAGTGTTTATCAAAGTTTTTTCAATCACCGTTCATGATAACACCCCCTTAGGACACTATTTGATTTTCCACTGCCTCTTAATGATTATATTACTGTATATTATACAATAATATACGCCCCCCATTCAAGGCGTACCCTCCTACCGCCCCCTTGCATTTCGTCAACGCTCCCAGGGGGGCAGTACGGACCACTTCGAGAGACTCTGGTCTAAAGTTTTATTTTGTTTCCAGAATACGTTGTTACCATCTTATTTTTACGCGTAGTATTCAAACTACAGCCGTTTAAAAACTCAAACATTAATTGGACACCCTGTGTTATCATTCTCATGTTCAAGATAATCTGTATTTCTTTTGAAACTTATACGACCGAGTATTAGATTACAGATTACTGTATCATAAATACTCTTGATGAGATGTGAACGTTTGATTTTGATTAGCTGAGGTTGCGGTCAACTGCTGAGGTTTTAAAACTGGAGATCTTATAAAGTTGATGTCACGTTCAGAGCGACAATGTTAGTGATGTATTAGTGTCGTGTAACAGTTCTTGGCATTGTGAGGTATTGCTATGGAATATCTCCGTGTCTTGATAAAGGTTCAATTGGTGTCTGGTGGCAGCCTTTCAATTTGTACAGCACCTGTGCAAATTTTTCAGTGTTTAGTGCAACTTGATGCCATTAACAGCATTGGTGCATTAATTATTCCTATTGGTACTAAATTATTGTGTTTACGTATACTTAATAAGTACTGCAGCACTCGCATCACGGTATAGCGAACAAGCAAAAATGTTTTTTTGGTGGTATGAACTAGTGTCAGAAAATGGTCTATCCTTTACTAGGTTAAACTAGTCCCATAAGTTAAGGTCGCTGGAAATGGTCAACCAAATTTTACGATTCGAATTTTCAGTGCATGAAAATGGTCAACTAAATTTTACGATTTGAATTTTCAGTGCATGAAAATGGACTTGCCTTACAAAAATTGCTCCACTGCTGAGATAGCTACGACTGATGAACTAGCTTCCATCTCAAATAAACGAATTAATTAGTGAAGTAACTCTTTGATTGGAGTCTCTGTTTTCTTGCTCAACGTTCCAGACTAGGCATCTCTTGAAGGGGTGTAGGTTTTTGCGGAGCTACACTAATTAAACTCCCAGAAAAATCTGGTTTAACCAGTCAATAATCGTCAGGTGTATTTACTTGAAATTTAATATGAATGGCATATGAAGATGTTTCCTTACACGTATATAATTTATTTGCTTGTGAGGAAACCGATTAGATTGGAGGCAGGTTCAGTATCTTCGTGTGTGTGCGCGCGTGCTTGTCGGGTAATTTTGTGCCTCTTCATTCAGTACATGGAACCACACAAAGACCTCTTCTGCATTACTTAATTTACAGAGGTTATGAATTATAGCCATGTACAGTAGCTGTTAATTGTAGCCATGTACAGTAGCTGTTAATTGTAGCCATGTACAGTAGCTGTTAATTGTATCCATGTACAGTAGCCGTTAATTGTAGCCATGTACAGTAGCTGTTAATTGTAGCCATGTACAGTAGCTGTTAATTGTAGCCATGTACAGTAGCTGTTAATTGTAGCCATGTACAGTAGCTGTTAATTGTAGCCATGTACAGTAGCTGTTAATTGTAGCCATGTACAGTAGCTGTTAATTGTAGCCATGTACAGCAGCTGTTAATTATAGCCATGTACAGCAGCTGTTAATTGTAGCCACGTACAGTGGTTGTAGCCATGAATTGTATACTGCAACAGGG